>NW_010583038.1:166415-182109 GCF_000705375.1 Tinamus guttatus | reverse complement strand
CAGCCCTGGACGGGCCCTCGGACATGGCCAGGGTCCCAGGGATGAGCTGTCCCATCCGCATCACTGCTCCTCCCTTCCCACCACCCTGGGTGGGAGCTGGAGTTGCTCCTGCTGCCCCGAGCTGGTGTCACCCCATCGGAGCGGGATGTAGATCCTGCAGCATGGCTCCAGAGCGTGGACCCGGAGCGATGTTCTCAGAAGGGTTCAGAGGGGTGGATGGCTGCGGTTAGCTCGGCTACCGATGGCACCAGCGGGTTATCTTTTCTTCACAAGTTGGAAGGACCCTTTCCTGCACAGCCCGCAGGGGTCCCTACGGCAGAAGGTGGCCGTGGACCCAAGCCCACAGGACGTGAACGTTTCTCCAACACCCCCAAGCAGACACAACACCCAAGCCTCTTCCAGCCTTCGCCCAAGCGCTACAGGGTGTCCCTGGGAGCTGGCCCAAGCTGAGCTCCCTGGAGGTGGGGAGGATGCAGGGGCTAATGCAGTCCCAAGGATGTGGGACCCCAGCGGTCAGGCTGCACATGGCTGCAGGACACCGGCGTCCCGGCGGAGGCAGCAGCATCTATATGAAAACCTTCCTCATGCGCTCTCCAACGCTCTGTTTGGAAGCAGAGCTCACCTCTGCCAAGCTTCATGCTCACGGCGGGGAGCCAAGGTCAAGCCAGCCCGCATACACACACAGACATATATAAAAATGCACACACATGCGTATCCATAGGTACGTGTGCACATATAAATATGCATATATACACATAGATACATACTTATAAATAATATATATATGTGTGTGTGTGTGTATTTTAACATGTGTGTGTGCTGCCCGAGCTCGTGAATAACTCAGGGCAGCAGCCGAGGGAGCTTCCCTTGAGTTAAGAACGAGAAAGGACGAGAGCTCTGAGACAGCCCCGATGCTTCATTTGCTGCCCAATGTTCTGTGCTCCCCTCCCATGCTCCCGATCCATGCTCCTCATCCATGCTTCCCATCCGTGCTCCGCATCTGTGGTCCTCTCTGGTGCTCCCCACTCCTTCCCCAAGACACGGTGGCTTCTAATGAGCAGAGTGGCTAATGGGCTCGACCATTTTTAATTGCTTCCCCAGCCGGGCCATGGCGCGGGAGGGCTCAGGGCGCGCGGCCGAGCGCAGCTTCCTTTCAGCCCTCGCATTGTTCCAGGGCAAGCACATTTTTTACCCCCAACTCCTAATGAATATTGCAAATTCCAAGGGCTTGAGGAGATAAATACTGCCAGGCCCAATCGCTCTCTGCAGAAACACTTTGTCACTAGCTGTTCCCATCATGTGCTCTTTAAAAGCCTGATAAACTCGAGCTCATGATTATGGACAGCTAATGTCTTCAAAGCCTGCACCGACAGAGTCTCTGGTTTCAGGTCATGGAAATGCCACTGTCACTTTAATGTCTGAATGTCCCAAACACATTGTCAATAGGGATGTGAAATGCCCTGAGTCAGGGGGGAGGAAGGCAAAGGGGAGCAGGTCAGTGCAGCGGGCAGAGCCCCGGCTGTGCCCACGTCCCGCGGGCACCTGCTCCGCAGCACCCCACAACGACGGAAAAACAAACCAAAATATAAAATTTAAAATAATAATCATCATCATCATCATCATCTCAGGTTTGATTTAATCCCTTCTGCCTCAGGTCCCCCTTCCTTCACAGCTTTTGGGGGCTCCTGCAGGAGCAGGTCTCTCTTTGGGGCCTGATTTGTATAAAAATGACATAAAAGACAGCAGTTTCAATGTAATATATATTATTTTTTCTCAGATCTGTGTGATTTTATTTCGTTTTCCCCTGCCTGCCCTGTGGTAGCTATGAAATAGAGGAAACAGCATTGTGGGTGAGGAGCGCAGCCCGCACAGGGGACTCCAGCACAGCCCACCGGGAATTCGCTCCCTCTGAGCCTTCCTTGTCCAGCACCAGGTGTGTGTCACGCTGCAGAAATGCAGAAAGGAAATACAACCGTAGCATGTGTCCCCCGAGCGCTTGTGCGCGTGCAGGTGTGTGCGCAGATGTGCAGCACACTGCTCTGCCGCCTCTCCACACATGTTCTCTGCACATCGTGATATCTGGAAAATGAGGGGATGGACCCTGTGCTCAAAAGCTGCTCCGTTTGGCTTGTGCGCGTGCAGGTGTGTGCGCAGATGTGCAGCACACTGCTCTTCCGCCTCTCCACTTCGTACTCTGCACATCGTGATACCCAGAAAACGAGGGGATGGGCCCTGTGCTCAAAAGCTGCTCCGTTTTCCTGGGCACAGGGTGCTAATTGCACGGACAGGGTGAGCGCACCAGCCCGGCAGCGGTAACGAGCATCCGCTTGCAAGAGGAGCGATTCCTTCCCCAGTTCGCGTGACTTTAAGCAAAGCCAGAATGGGCTTAACAGGGCGTCCGAGTCCCTTTAGATCAATCGTGCTCTGACTGCGCTGCCTCTTTTTCAGCTGAGCTAAATAATAATATCACTTAATCTCCAGAGGTAAAATGCTTCTCTAAAGAGAAGAGATGTGAGGGAACGTTACTTAAAGGTCAGGATTTGTATTAATAGAATCCATGTACCACGGGGTTGCCACGGGCTTATATATAATGAAAGACCTGCTGATGAAAAGGCAACTTGGCCGCACCATCTCCGAGAGAGTTAATTTGTGCAGAACCATCTCTAAATGTCAAGGCGGGGGGTTGAAGCAGAGAGTGTCCCATTCCTGTGCAGACCCAGGGCGCTGAATCGGAGAAGGGGCTGCACTCATGGGAAGCTCCAGCATCTCCATGTCCATTCTGGTCCTGAGGGGAAAAAGCTCTGAACTCCTGTGCAGGAGAATGCAAAAACTCCAGACTGGAAGTACTGCCACAGCCCGCTTTGATACTGCTGATATCACTTCAACAGCACTTACTGATAATATTTGGGTAATATTTTCTCTTTGCTAGTGTCAAGATGTCACATTTTATGATAAACCATTATAATTTATTTTGGTAATATGCATCATATATTGTACTATGCGTTGCTCATTTAAACGGGGAAAGCTGCAGAATGCAGCTGGCGCCACTCAGAAATGTGTCCAAGCTGGGCCGGGTCTGTGCAGAGCAGAGCTGCAGCCCTTGGGACTGTCCTGGCACGGCCACCCATCCCGCATGGCCACACATCCTGCATGGCCATGTCCCCAGGGAGTCACAGCCCCAAGCAAAACACAGGATGAGTTGCAAATTCCCGGGTTTTGAGTGTCGAAATGCCAAGAGAGCAGCCCCCTCCGTCCTGCTGCGGTGCCACCACCAGTGCCCCAGTCAGGGTCAGGGAGGACTTCGGATCTTGCAGATAATTCCCACCTCTCTCACTGCCATTTCAGTGCACTTTCTGCCACCAGTCTTCCAGGTTTAGCAAAAAGCACATATTAAGAATAAAGCTCATTTTTAGTCTCTGCCTGCCTGGGGCGCTTTTTCCCACCACTCTGCATCTCCCCTATGTGCTTCGTGGCAATCTCGTCGTGGAGAGCTGAAACGTTTGCGTTTTGCAATTGCTCTCCCAGGGTGAGCGGAGCCAGCGAGCTGTTTTAAACCCTCCACATTCTCTACTTCCCTGTTTTATGTAATTAAATGGTTTTGCTTTAAAACTGTCAGTGCAAAATGAAGCACGAAGCAGAGTAGCTCTAACGCCAAGAAGTAAATAATTATGAACACAGGAGAAGGATTCGGTGCTTGGCAGTGTGGCACAAGCGTGCGTCTCTTTTGGGACAGGCCTGTGGTGGCACAGCTGGCACCTCCCTGTGGCCATGTGGAGCAGGGGACAGCTCTTAAAACACATTGGCTGCAGCCTCTTTGCATGATTATTAACCAAACCGAGGTATTTTGTCCCGCCGCATCAGCAATCACACAGACACACAGCGCTAGAGATGTTTGCTGGGGAAAACTCATGTGGGTGGCAGCAGCGAGGGGCCACTGTCCTGCTGGGCTGCATTCTCCGAGGAAATAATTGCGCATCTCTGCTCACACTGTGCTCACACTGAGTGCCCTGGGGTGCAGGGGAACCTGCTGGGGTGGGGCTGGGGGACCCCGGTGCGGGCAGAGCGCAGGGACCTGCGCCGCTCTGCAGGACCGCTCAGACCCGACCAAGGGGTGACAGTGACAACTTGGTGTTCCCCCCCACGCAGTGGCCGCTGCTCCTTTAAGGCAGGAACTAGGTCAGTGTCTGCGGTGGGATGTGATGGGCGCGATGAGGTCGCTTTCACAGGGCTCTGCTCAGCGGCGAGCTTGTCAGAAGCGATCGCTTCCGAGCGAGGAGGCAATAATCCCGCGCCAGGGCGCCGGCGGCTCCGCGCGGCACGGCCGGGGCTTCCTGGCTGCCTCCGATGGCTGTTCCCAAGGCCCCGCATGGCCAGGGCTATGGGAGCGCGCAGAGCTCGTGTGTTCAAAGGTGCCTCCTTTTGCCTCAGACACAATATTCTACCTGGCTCCGTGCATCACCCCCGAACATAACCATCCCACTGCGGCAGCGCCGTTTGCTTTCCCTAGCACTGCTGCTCAGGATTCCCGTCCACTCCGCACCAGGGATGGCTCTGGCAGGCGAGGGCCAAGCAGCTCATGCAGAAACCAGCCCAAGGCTTCCTCGGAGCAGCTCGGCCACCCCAAAGTGTCACACGATGGTTCAGGGGGGACTTTGTGCAGGGCTGTGCCTGATCTGAAAGGGAGACCTCCACCTACACAACAACCCGAAGCATTTTCCTCCCCAAAATGTCCCCAGACTCATCAGTTCTCTGCATGGGAATGAAGCCTCATGCCTGGTTCATTAACAGGACACACTCTGTACTTGCAGTGTGGAGAAAGGTGCAGCATCCGTGAGCTAAAAATAAATGCAGTTTCAGAGATGTCTCATATAGTTTGGTCGATCCTCCTGGCATATCCCCTCTCCTTGACTTGCAGACCAGGTTGGGACATCAGGACCACGACCTTCCAGGTGACATTTCTGGCATCCCAGGTGCCTCCTGCACCTCTCTCCTTGTCCCACTGCCGGTTGTGCAAAGCGAGCGGAGCCTCTCCCGCTGCCTGGGAAGTGCTTGCCCTAGTGCTCAGCCCTAAAACTGACCGTGGATGAGCTGGGATCTCCTCCTTCTCCCAAGCTGGGATCTCCTTCTCCTGCTTGGGGTCAGGGCTCCCACACACTGGTTGTTGCACCGCTGTCCTGAGCAGAAATACTCTGTTGCTGCCACAAGACATGAGCAAACCGGGGCCGCGCTGCGTGCAGGGGCCGGCGCGCTCGCCGCGCACTCCGGCTCCGCTGCGCCTGCTCCGCGAGCCCCCATGGGAACCCCCCGCGCGCGCGTTCCCAGCCGCGCGGGTCACGGGCAGCAAAGCTTCGCCGGGCCCGGCAATTACGCCAGGTTTTATCATTCACAGCTAAAAGCGGAGCCCATAAATAACCAGGATTTCTGTCTTAATAGCAGCATTTCAGCGCATTTTTAATTATCATTTTATGAATGGGTGCATTAGAGTATATTTAAATACTAACTTCGACATGCTGTTAATGAGGCGGGATTGTTGCAGGCCGCGTCTAGCTATATATTTCATCGGTCTATACATGTGCCCCGACATTGCATTTAAAAATTAGCTATTTCAAGCGTAAAATTATAATTGGTTTGTCTAATAAAAGGATAAATAAATATCTATTTAACTTCATTACTGTCAAAGGCGGGAGGCTTTTCTCCATTGTCTCCTTGGGGTTTTACGGCAGAAAAGCTAATTAGCTGTAATTGGCTGGATCGCGGCCGCGATGCGGCCGGGCTGCGGAGCAGCCGGGGCCGCTGCTCTGGCCCCTCACATCCCATTTTCCTCTCTTTTACCGAGCACACTGAGGGGATGGGATGCGGAGCCGGTAGCAGGACCAGCGATGCCGGATGCTGCCTCTCGGTTCTGCTTGTGGAGCACGTGCCAGGGCTGGGAGAAGCTCTGGCAGACAGCGTGCAAAATTAATTTCCAATGGTTTTTAGTCATGCTTAAGCCATCCGGGGAGGGCGAGCTAATCCCTGCCTTGGAGCAGCCACAGAGGTCCCAGAGGAACATCAGGAGGCTCCAGCACAGCCCTGCTGCAACTACGGTGCCTGTGGATTCACCCTGACCCTAGACCGGCCGGTGCCCGGAGCGAGTGCATGGCACCTGCTCCCCTTCACGCTCCCAATGGAGAAAATGGACCAGGACTGACGTGCCCGGCGCTTGGGAGCTGCGGAGCAGCCGGCGAAGGCTGCCGGCTGTCGGGGGAAGGAGCGCGTGGGGCCGGGAAGCCCTGCAGCCGACACGTGCCCACGAGCGAGCGCCGCTTCGCGCCTGCGCGGGCAGCACCACTTGCTCTCCCGCCGTGTTCCTGATGCACTCCACTTTCGGTGCACGCATGAAGCACGGCTGCTGCCTTGTCTGCTCTCCTCTGGCGAATCCTGGCCATCTCGCAGGTCAATGCTCACACCTGGGCGCAGACGTGTCTGTTGTGCATGCGTGCATCTGCTGCACACGCATGCACACATGCATACGCACATTGCATGCGCACATTGCATGTGCACTCCCGCATGCCTGACCCTCTGTCCTGTCCCACAAAACCAGGACACCGCAGGCAGCAGCACCTCTCCCAGGAGGAAGCAGCTCCGGCTGGCTCTGGGCGCACTGGATTTTAAGGTTTCTCTGCACATTCAGCCCTGGCTGAGATGCCTTCAAAGCGCCGGCCCAGCGCAGCAGAACTAATTTGGAATGTCAGCGAGGTCAAGCCTGGCTTCCCCAGCCATTAACCTGCTCCTCCAGCTCCACGTGCCTGGTTTATTCACCAAGGAACACGCTCATGTAAGTGCGAGATCCTACCCTGGAATGGGACAGGATGGGACATGGGGGTCTGCAGAAGGGAGGGAACATGCAGGTTGTAGGGGCAAGACCAAGACAACCCGTCCGAGGGGCTTTGCCTTCAAAGACAGTTGGGATGAAGATGAGGAGGAGAAGGAAGAGGAGTGAAAGTGCTCAGAGCACTACTGGTCCCACCTCCCTTTCCTTCTTGTTTTTCTCACTTGGTTCCTGTTCAGGAGCTGCCCGCTCTCGGGTCCTGCCTTTCACTCACCGCTTTCCTGAGCGCTGCTCCAGCTACTCCAAGATACAGCAAAAAAAGCTGCTTCCCCCTTCACTTTGTGCTTTAGCCCCCCAGCCTGACCTCCAAGCAGCCCCCGAGCTCTTCCCCTGCAGAGAGGGCAGGTCCTGGCTGGCCCAGTCCTTCTGATAACCACATGCAGCCCAGTCTGCACTGCACAGACCAGCACAAACACTGCAAAGAAACCCCAAAAGCCACCCAGAGCACCACTGTTTTCTGCAAGAAGGTTCCAATCAGAGGACCGAAACCTCCTGAGGGGCCCAGCTGGGAATGTTCCCACATTAATGGGGCTCCTATAAAGCAGAGCCCCAGAGAGCCCTTTAGGTTACATAGAGTCCTTGGGGGATGAAGCAACTGTTGAGCAGGTCCCTTTGGAGATGCTTGCCCTGATGCTCCCATTTCATGCTTGAGAGACTGTTGAGAGGTTGTTTAAACCTTTGAGAGACTGTTTAGAGCAGCCGCTCCAGGAAAACCTCAGGAATGCTGTAAGGATGGGTTCTGCTGAGCCTAAGCTCCCCAGGGCCTCTGCTGGGGCTGTCCTGCCGGGAGCCTCGGCTGCTCTCCCAAACCCCAGGAAGAGGGAGCTTCCCTGCTGATGTCCCTATCACCCCCAGCCAGCTGTGCTGAGGGCTGCCGTAGGATATGTGTGGATGCTGGGATGCTGTGGAGCAAAAAATCCTCCTTGTCCCTGGCCAGAGCCTCTTCCAGCAGGTCCCAGCCAGGCCCATCCATGCTGGGAGGAGCTCAGCCTTTGTATCACTCCAGGTTATCCTGAGAACTGTCACAGGGACCAGGGTGCTCAACCCAGGTGGAACTGTTGTGTTTTGATGCCTTCAAGCTCTGTTCTCACAAGTCCTTCTCCATGTTACAGAGCAGCTCTGGAGCCAGCAACCTGCGTCGTTCCCAGGGCTGCAGGGCTCGAGGATCCACCCGAGCAGCGGCGGAGGGGAGCACAGGGAGGTGCTTGCTCCACATGCTGCCCCTGGGATCTGGAGCGCGGCGGCTGCTCTTTCCTTCCCGGTAGCTCTTGTCTCCCTGCACTTGTGAGACACCTGCAGCCTCAGGACTTGATTGTATCACGTCTTGTGCCAGTGCTGTCCCTGGAGCAAGAGCAGGGAGCTCCGCTCTGCAGAGATGGTGACGAGCTCGGGTCTGCTGCCAGGGAGCCTCTGCACTCCCCAGAGCCTTGGCTGTGGTGCTGGCCACACGGCCACGTCCTCTCTCCCCTTGGCACAGCCTTGACCCACCTCCCCAGGCCCTGCGATCATCTCTGCGTGTCCCCCATCACCCACTTCCACTTGCTGGTGCTTTGAAACCCAGCCAGGATGGTCCCCCCGGCCACAGGGTAGGCTCTGGTACCCCAGAAAGCCCCTGGAGACCTGGATCCAATGGAGCAAAGCAGCTCGCTGCCACCTCGAGCATTCCAGACCTTTCCATGCCTTGGAGCCTCAGCCAAACCAACACCAGAGCAAGGGCCAAATTATACAAGTTGCCCCAGCTCTGCTGGCCCTATGTCACTAGCAGCCCCTCTATAACAGGCCCTCATCTTTGCTCCCTTCCACCATGTTGATCAGATCAGGGTGCTCCGTCCCCCTGGCACGGATGCTGTGGTTTCATATTGAGTCAAAGAAAATCTGGGAAGAGGGAAAGGAAAAGCATCTTCACGTATATACACCTAGAGTGTGTGCCTGAGCAGAAGATAGCGCTTGATCCAGCGCAGCTCCCAAGTGTTCATTGCAATAGAGGGAAAAGGGGAATAACAAACATCCTGTGCCAGCAGAGCCCTCCCAGTTCGGGTACTGAAGAGAAAGATTGAGAGCAACGTGCATCCTGTTTCGAGGCAGAAGGATGTGCAATTGCATCCCATGTTGCTGCATTCTGCCCTGGCAGCTTCTCACCAGGCAGCCTGCTAGAATTCCTTGGAAAAATGAGGGATCCGTGTCAGATTGCTGATTGCAAGATAGGGACAGCAGTCCTGCAGCAGGAGCAGAGCATCATTCCAGCCCCATTGTGCCCATCCCCGGGCTGCAACGCTGCACCCTGACCTTGGGCTGAAATCCCCCGGCACCGAGGAAGGCTGGTACGTAGGTGGCCAAGAAAAATGGCATCAAAACCAGGATCAGACCTCTTGCAAAAGCTAAAATAATTCAGGATCGAAGGCACTTGCGGCGATTCGAAGTGCTGCTTCATCTATCTGACCACACCAGCTCTTAACAAAAGAAAATCCAGGCTCATTACATGGAAACATCAAACCAGGCAAGATAATTATCTCTAATTAGCACTAATTTAAAAGTGAGGCCTTTTCTACAGCTGAATCGTTGCATATTTCATTAGTTCATGAGATGCTGAGCAGACAATGCAGATAAGGGAAGGGGTTCATGGGGATGATACAAGCTCCATCCTCCCTCGCAGAAGCAGCGCGGGGTCTTTGCAATACAGTGCGGCAGCACCGCCCCAGCAAGAGAGCGCAGGCAGCTCTGAGCTTCCTCCTCTGCTGGAAGCTCACTGAATCCTGCCTTAAATCTGTGGAAATGGAAAAAAAAAAAAAAAAAAAAGGAGGCGTGAGGCAGGGGAGGAAAGAAGCAGTCTATCAGTCATCACTGTTGTCCTACTGTCTCTGCAAGTCTCCATCATCTCCCAGTCTCTCTCAGCACCTGGATGAGGAAGCAAAACGGGGGGCACTTTGGTGTCACCTTTGTGAAAGCAAAAAGTCACCGAGCCAGGGAAGAGGCATCAGGTGAGCGTGTGTGTTGGGCCGTCCTTGCCCTCCTGCACACTGTGAACGCCTGTGTTGGGCTGTCCTTGCCCTCCTGTAGCCTCCAGCTGGTAGGTGGGGAGGAGCTGTTGGAGCCATGTGTGTCACCTCCAGCTCTGTGCTCCCTCTTGCTTCCTGAGGTCTGGGTGAATAGGGGATGATGGCCTTGCCTTCCTCCAGGTCCATCTGGTCTGGACCTTTGGATTTTATTCATAGGACCAATTGTCTCCACTTTTCCCATGTCCCGCCCATCGTGCCTGCTCTGGAACAAGCCCTTCCTCTGTCTCCACCCTGACACATCCCTTGGCTGCCCCTTGTGCCACAGAGAAGTGTCCTGGTGCTGGGAACAGCGCTCCAGTGCTGGGGGTCAAGCAGAGGTGGGTGCAGAGTGAGGGAAGCCACCAGCTTGCAAAGGAAACACGGAACACCAGCACTTCAGCGCTGATGTACGAGCCAGAGAAAAGCTTTTGACTTTCAGATTCGCTTCAAGATCGCAGAAAAATAATCCTCTCCACTTGAAAACGCTCCCAGAGCCGGGATGCTTGCGAGACGCTGCAATATCCCATTTCTCCACGTTGCAGGTTGTTATCATATTAACCTCACTCTCTGGAGCTCTCAGGTGAAACTGCTGCTGGAGCGAAGGCCTGGCTCCGTGTGAGACGTTTTCAAGCAGGGAACTTTTAATCCTCAAAAAGTTATTGAGTGGGAATAGAGTAATTGAAGAAAGTTCCTGCGAGTGTTTGAAGCTGTAATTAATCTTTGAGGAAGAGGGGAAAGCTCCGAGCTCTTTGAAGGAGCAAACTTGGGTGCTTTAAAGCATTTCAGAAGAGTAAATTGAATGAAGCTGAAATCTGCAGAGGGGGAAGTGATGCTGTGAGGGGCAGTTACAGCCCGCAGGTTTGTGAAACACGGAATGGGGGAAGCTGGAAGCGGGAGGAAGGTTGGGGAACCTCTCCTGGTGCTGAAACGCTGACACGGTCGGAATGCCGTGCAGAGGGGTGAACGCCGAGAGGAACCGCGAGACTGCAAGGGGTTTAGTGGAAACAGCAGCAGAGGAGGCCACACAGGGCACCAGCAAGAGCCAGTCAGTGTATTGCTGCCGCTCGGGGCAGACGGGGCTTGGGGAGATTTAGTGTACAGTAATTTAACTTATTGATTAACCAGGAAGCCTTCCAGGCTGGCTCGCGCTCCTCGCGCATCTCCTCCCGGAGCGCTCGCGCTCCCGAGCCCTGCGGGCTCTCCCTGCCCGTGCAAACCCCTCGAGGTGCTCGAGTGAAAACGTGGGGGTTCCGCAGCACTGCTGGTTGCTGCAGGTCTCGAGAAGGAAACAACCGCGTTGTGCAGCTTGGGCACCCTCGCTGGTCTCCCGAAGGGGAGCTCCTGCGCACCCTCCCTCCCTCTGCTCCGTCCCCAGTCCTATGGGTCAGCAAAGCACTTGCAGCCATCATGTCAGGCACAGGACCACCAGGAACAGCTGAAATTGCTCCTCTCCAGACGTCCCGGCACTCCTGGGTGGGAGATGGTCCCACTCCAGGTCCTCTGACAGCTTTCACTTTATCTCTTCATCAGCTGTCACCAGACACCAGAAGTAATGTTTAGATTTCATGCTCAATATTCCTGATGAAAGTCTAACAGCAGAACCTCCGCAGGGTGCCTGCGAAAATCTGAGTGCGGATACCAGCGGAAGCCGTTTGTACAAAGCACACGAAATCAACAGATTGTTTGCGGTGATTTTTCTTCTTTTCTTTTTTCATCCTGGATCATAAGTACATGTAATAAGTTTAGTCTTGTTTTTTATTATTATTATTATTATCTCCCTTCTTGATACTAATCTCTCTTTTTATTATAATAAATATTGATTTGCACTGTTAGAAGACGACTTCTCCTATCTGCTGCTTATCTTTTCTCGGGCACAGCAGTGAGGATGTTAGGCAGTGAGATATTATTATCTCCAGCAACACCTGGTCTACCACTTCACTCTCTCCAGGCACAGAAACCTGCACTCCCCACACCAGAAAATGGCCCTTTTTGTGCAGTTTCTGCCTTTTGGGTGGCACAAGGGTCCCCCCTCGTGCAGGGCAGTGCTCGCTGCTGTTAGCTGCTGGTTTTGTTAATCCAAGAAGACCCCAGCGCTGGTCGCTCTCCCTCGCAATTCTTGAAGGAGGAGCTTGAAGAAATAGCGAATTAGTTTTGGCTTCTTCCTTGTGGATCTGGCCTGTCAAACCATGGGAGGCATCGCACGTATCCAAAGGACATCCCAGCGCCCTTGCCATGCGGAGCAAGGGCTCTGCTGCCAAGTGTTCTCCTACACCGGTGTCCCCAGGGTAATGTCCCCTTCCCAAGGGCCCTGGCCACTTCCAGGACCAGCCCTGGTGCTGCATTCATAGCCATCCACATGGGATTTGTTTCATGCCAGCAGAAATGTGCTCACATTGGCATAAGAAGTGAAATAAAAATAGCTCCTTTCCCCAGATGAGTCCCTGGTTACACAAGTTACAGTCAGCGAAACGCAGAGCAGAGGGGAGGATAGCACCGGGGCAGGCTTGTCCCCTCGGCTCCATGGGAGCCTCGCAGCAGGAGTTCAGCTCCTCCGTGGATGTAATTTGGAAAGGGAGGCAGCCGGGAGCTCCAGGGACGTGGGGACAAGGGCCCCATCAGCAGGGTGAGGTGAGGATACAGACTGGGTCTCTACCACCTGGAGAGCTGCTCGGAGAAGCCTCGAACCTCCCTCGCTGGAGCGCTGTGTAGGAAGGAGAACTTGGAAAAAAATTAGAAAAGCCTGAAGATTTCCAGTGTTTGCTTGGAAAATGCCATGAGAGAAGCATTTACCCTCGTATCTCAACACTTCCAGGCTTATCCATGAATTCAGCCAAAATGATTTTCATGAGGTATCAACAAGATCTACAAGAATAAAGTACAATAATGTTTTCTTAAAATCCAGGGATTCTTTTTTGTAAAGCCAGGGCCTCAGTTCAGAGCACCTGCCAGCCTTGGAGCAAACCACAGGCAATTTCTACCAGGGAAAAAATAGCAATCCCGCTCCCTTCCTGGCCTATCTTTGCCCCAAGGTGCTCTCAGGCTACACCCAAGCCCAGGGGGCCCATCAGGAGGGAGGGAAACCAATTGTGCTGCATTTACAGATGTGATTTTTATCAAAAAAGAGCCTTTTATTTATCAGGTTTTTAAAAGTGCCTTCTCCCAGAGCCACAGGGTCGCGAGTTAATCCCAGCACTCAGTTAAACCCAGGGCATGTCCCGCCTGTGCAGCCGGCAGGCTGGAAGGAACGAGGAGGACCGGGCGCATTCCGGAGCTCCAGCCGGGAAGGGAAGAAGGGAGGTCGCTCCTTGCAGCTCCTGGGTGGGAGCCGCAGCCGGACCGTCGGCTCCTGCATCCCTGGGGCTCTCCCCTGCTCTTCTGCGACTGCTGCCGGGCACGCCGCAAGTTTCCAGGATAAAATTACTTGGAAAACGGGTTTTCCCCCAAAGGCCTCCTCGTGGCTGCGTGTTTGCAGCGACAGGGGCTTCGCTCCATGCACCAGCACCTCCAGCACACGCTTCCACTCGCAGATTTATTATTCCTGGTGAGGAAAACGAAACCATGTGGAGCCCGCGCGGAGCCGCGGGAAGAAGCCGGCCGCTTGGAGGCAGACGGGAATTTTCTGGAAGGTGAATATGGCACGGCATTAAAAGACAAATAAATTCTAACACCGCACTTTATTCCTCTGCCTCAGCCATGCTGCAGCTCGCCTGAAACCCCAGGCGGTAAATAGGAGCCCAGGAGCTACCATGGGGATGGGAGCAGCGCCCCGTCGCCTCCAAGCACATCCGTACCGGGGGCTGCAGCAGCTCCCAGCCGGATACCCCGTCAGGACCCCGGGAATCTGCACAAGGAGGGGACGAGGGCAGCGTTGGCAGCGCTCCCTGTGCAGGGGGACCCTGGAACCCCCATCCCGATGGCTTCCCTGCAGGGAGCACCCAAAGTGCAGCCTCTCTGGGGACACCGGTGGGGTTGAGGGGCTGCAGGGCACCAGGGAGGGGGACACAGAGTGACAGAGACCCCCATTAGTGACACACGGGGGTCAAGTTCTGTCTGTCACCCCTTCCCATAGCTCCTGGATCTTCCCTGTCCACGTTCTCCACGTGACCATCCCTGCTCCCACTGCCTCTTCCCTGCTGCCACGTTGAGCACAGATGTCTCCTTTAAAGGGGAACTGCAAAGTTTTGTTTAAAATAACACTATAAAAAAAAAAAGAAAGACAAGAAAAATCAGCCCTTGCAAGCTGGCTAGTAATTAATCAGCCCTCGTGCAGGCTCCCAGCTTGCAGACACATCGGAGCGTGGCTCTCCGCTCACGGTCGGCCCGGCACGGATCCACCAGAGCAGGAGCGGGAGCGGGAGCGGGAGCAGGACCCGGTGCAGACCCGGAGCACAGGGAGCACCGGAGCCACTCGCTCCTGCCTGTACAGAGAAGCAGGAGGAGCTGTGGCCGGCAGGGCCAAGGCAGAGCCCTGGCTGCACACACTGCTCCGCTCCACCACGGGCTCTGCTTTAGGCCTAAATGGTGGGAATTTGGGTCTACTTCCCCTGCGCTTCAGTCTGAAGCGCCTTGACCGAGGATGGAGGGGACCGGCCCGCGCAGCAGCAGCACTAACTAGGTCACAGCTCCGCTCGCATCACCCATCGCTGCTTGACGGCCACCGAGCTGCCCGCTAGAACCCGCGTCGTGAGCGCGGCCCGGCACCACGAGCTCCGGAATCCGCTCCGGAATCCGCTCCTGAACCTGCTCCCGAACCCACTCCAGAACACGCTCCCAGTCCGGTACCACCATCCCAACCACCCCCCGCTCCTCACCCCGGCCCCACGTCTCATTTATCAGGGGAATTATTAAAACAGCCATTTCTCAGCTGTCCAGCGCTTCAGCCCCCTGTGCTCGTTCGTCCCATAAATATTTACAGAGCCCGACATCGCCTGCAGCTTGCTCGCCGCTGCGCCAGCCCCCGGCCCCTCATCCTGCTCCCAGCACTCCCAGCGGAGCAGCAGGATGGGGGCTGGAGGACTGCAGGCTCCGCATGCGGCATCCCCATCCCTGCACCTCGAGGGACACGGGCTCAGGATTCCTCCCGTTGGAGCACGAGGCCCTGGGGACACGCGGACACGTGCAGTGACACCCGCGCATGCTCCCGCACCGGGGCGACACGGCGGTCGCTCCTGAGCACGGAAGGAGAGGCTGTTGCTCAGAATCGAGCCCAGTTCTTCTGGTCTGGCAACCAGGGATGTTTCAGCACCGTCCCATTTTGCACAGGTCAGAGTTTGTTTCCAGCAGGAAAAAAAAAAAAGAAAACAATCAATTTTAAGCTCTTGAAGGTGTTGAGCAGCAGAATTGCCAGCCGTGCCAGCTCGACCTCTGCACAGTAATTTCTTTCCGCCCGTTTTTCAGGCTGAGGCGACGCGGCCCCTTGTGCTGCCTCTGCTACGGCCCCAGCGCCCCCCAGGCCCCAGACACCTCCCAGCCGCCCGTCGCAGTCCCCACGCGGGGGACACAGTGAAGCCCTCCCCGATGGCAGCTCCTATCTGGGCTTAATCCCCACCGGGCCATTGAACGGGGCTCGTGCCCGTGTCCCTGGGGATTTCCGCACCGCAGCCCGGACCGTGTCCCGTGCCAGGGCTTGGGGCAGCCACTGGGAGCAGAGCTCTTCCCATGGGAATGGTGCTCAGGGCCCAGCCTTGGGAAGGTTCCTGTGTCCCCCTGGACGGCTGAGGGGACAGAGGGGGACATTTTGGGGGGAGGGCAGGGGCGGAGCCGGGGGCTGTGGTGGCATTTGGGGCGG
>NW_010583038.1:138818-159464 GCF_000705375.1 Tinamus guttatus | reverse complement strand
CTCCCCCGGGGCCGGCAGGACGCGGCAGGGCTGGGGGCCACCCCTGGGTCCTGTCCCATGGCATCTAGGGCAGCTTGGCTGGCACGAGGCTGGACACGCAGCCACGGCCTGAAATGGAGCAGCTCCATCCTCATCCTCGTGCCTCCAGCTCCATCCTCGTGCCTCCAGCTCCATCTTTAACCCCGTCCTTGTGCATTTGTCATGGCAGCACCTTGGGCTGAAAAGATTCTCAGGTTTTGCACGGACCAAGCTTCACTGGTGGCCAGGAGACAAACTCGGCTCCGGCAGCAGCGCTCGCCGGTGCCCCAGCCGCACGCTTGTCTGGGGATTGGCTTTCATTTCTGCTCCATGTAATTCCTAATTGTATCCGAACCCAAGGACTCACTGCAGTCCCATCCCAGCACTGCAGGAGCAGTAGGCCAGGACAGAGGCTTTAGACTTCAGTGACCCTCGCTTGGGAATTATTTCACAGGGGAAAATGACTCTGTCCAGCCAGAAGTTTCTTCTCTGCAAGCGGGACCAATTCTGCACTTCCTACGTTCATGTTGGTCATTCTGAGATTTTTAATTAACATTTCTTTTTCCAAATTCAGAGTCTTTCTTTACTCTGTTAGCAGTGAAACATGTGTTTTTCCGTTCCAAATCCTTTCCTTCTAAAGTGCTCTGCAATCTGACTTTGAAAAAACAATGCTCCAGAGCAAAGAAAAATATCTCGCTGCAAGTCGAACGAAACATCTAATTTAACCTAAATCTGTTCCTGTTCTAGTTCTTGGCTCTCCAGGTCTGCTGTTTTGTGCAGTGCACACCGAGGAGCAGGGATCTTCCTGGGACACATCTGGGGCTGCCATGGACCCAGGAGCAGTCGGAGCAGCAGGAGCAGCCAGGCCCAGGCTGAGGCTCACGAAGCCGCCGTGTGTTCCCTGCACTGCAGCCCATGCTTAAAATCTTAAAATTCTTGTCAAATTAATTCACTTTTGCTTCACATCTTGGCCTTTCCTGCATTCTCTCGATCCGTTCTCGGCCCTCTGTAGCATCCACTCACCACTGCGCTGCTGTCATGTCCAGCCTGGCCGCGGTAGCTGGATGCGAACGGGCTTGTTCCCCGATTCTCTCGATCCGTTCTCGGCCCTCTGGAGCATCCACTCACCACTGCACTGCCGTCGTGTCCAGCCTGGCCGCGGTGGCTGGATGCGAACGGGCTTGTTCCCCACTGGCAGAGCCACCGTGGCAGCTGCAGGGCTGAGGACCGTGAGCTCGTCACACCTGTGCAGCAGGCGGGTCTGGCCACCAGGAGCAGGCAGTGTCCAGACGTTCCCAGGAGCGCAGCCTCCTTGATCTGAGGGTCTGCCCTTCCCCTTTGGGACCTGCTGGGAATTCCCGACTTCCAGCGGCCTCTCCTGAGGTCTCCCCAGCAGCTCTCCCTGCACGAGGCCCCGGTGTATGGGAAGTGCAAGGAAAGCCGTGCGAGCCCCGGCAGGCTCTGTGCACGCTCCCCTCCCTCTGGATCGTGTCCCAGGGGGTGACACAGGGGCCTGCCCGGCCACCGGCACTTGGTGCCTCTAGGCAGCTCCCAACGCAGCAGTCAAGGAAACCCTGCGCGGAAAGAGGACGGAGAGACGGGAAGAGCCGCTCTTAAGGGGAATCCAGTGTGGGAGTAGCCCGGTCTATGCCAGCTATTGAATCCCGGGCTAAGTGGTCTCCTCCGCCTTGCAGCGCAGCCCCTTTTATGTTGCACTGAAAAGGTATCCGGCGCGAGCAGCCGAGCCATAATGGGGAGAGCATCCATTAAACGGGAGGAAACGAGGGCATGTTAAGCATGAAATATTAATGGGGGCTCCTGCCAGCTTGTTAATGCGCTTGTGTTTGCAAAATATCCCTCGCCAGAGAGGCAGGAGAGGGAGGGACACGGCGGTCGCTCTCAGAGGGATCTGGGGTGCGCTTTGGGATGGAGATAGTGCAGGGAGGGAAGGAGGGAACCTGGCCCTGGCAAGAGGACGATCCCTTTGGAAAAGAGCTGCTCAGGGTACCATGGGCACCACAGACGTGGGGCAGGGAGGGGGCGTCCTGCCGAGCCGATCCAGGCTGCAAAGCCGCTGCCTCTGTCACTGCCACCGAGGCCTCCACGCATTTCCCACTGATGGCCCCGGGCTTCATATTGCTTTTCCAAAACGCACCTCCGTGTATGTGCTGGGACATTATGAGATAGCATCAATAATTAAAAATGAACCACAATTGTCAAAATGAGCGAATAAAGTGCATCTGGTGCTGAATTACCCTGGCCGTGTAAAATGGTGTTTGCTCTGGCACTTGCTAATCCATGGAATTCATTAACTCACAATGGGTCTCCCAGTCATTTAGCGCAAATTAGGGGAGTTCTATTGTATTATTGCTGTTGTCATTATTATTATTATTATTGTTTGTAACACAATCTCTTGGGTGAGTGCCGCCAGCGAGAGCTGCAGCCATTCATCTGCACTAAAGAACTGGGCACAGAGGGCACGGTGCCATGCGGGGATGGGGAAGGTCTCCAGGGAAGAGGGAGCAGAGGAGGGACCCAGCGTCACAACGGGCTCATCCTGCAGAAGGGGACATTTGGGTGAAAGGCCAGCTGGAAGGATGCGTGGAGAGAGCATATTTTGATGAAGAATAATTTCTAACAATTGCTATTTCCTGCTCCTGGCTTGGGACGGACGAGCAGGAGCAGGATGAAGGAAGGATGAAGGGAGTTTTGCTCTGCGTGGTGCTCACACGCTGGTTTCCAGCTGCCTAATGGGGGATCTCGGCTGACGCTGCCCCCGGGTGCGTTCTGCAGAGCAAGAAGGACCGTGCGGTGGAACTGCCCAAACGCAGCTCACGCATCTGCCCGTAGAAACCACTCACTTGGGAAGGGGCTGGGGAGGGATTTTTTGGGAAGAGCAGCTGCTGGGTCCCGGTGCTGGGATCGAGGACAGGGAGGCAGAGACAGAGGTTTTGACCAGCATGATAACGAATTGTTCATGAGTGTGAACTCCTAAAGCCCCGAGTCCTGGGGAAACTTAGCTGGAGTGCAAAGGCAGAAATGTTTATCCAGAGCAGACCTACGCTGCACATGAACATTCCTGTTCTGAAGGGGAAGGGATCTGATTATTTCAAACTGATGCTTAGGGCCCTCATCGGGGCTACATCCCACGGACAGTGACTGCAGCCAGACTCCTGCCCCCAGCCTGAACATGACCCAACACTCTCATATAGTGGGACCATATTAGATGTCCCCCCAGTTTTAAGAGAATCAATTTTCTTTTTCCTTTTTTAATTCCAATGTATTTTGTCCTCCTCTGTATTTTATTTTATCCTTCAAATGAAAAATAGTAACAGCAATAGACTCAAAAGGACCCTTTCATTTGCTGTGGCAATAGGGGTTCGGTTGTGCCCGGGTGGCACCACTACCTGCCTTCTCCATAGGCACAGCCTGATCATTAACTCCTGGAAAGGCTCAAAAGCAGCAACGATCCCAGGGCAAGGAGCCAATCGAGAGCTGTGGCAGGGGAAATACTCGGTGTGACTTTCCACTCCTCTCCCACATCCACAGCAGCATGTGAGCAGAACGAAGGCACCTTTGGGGACAGGGAACAGGGGAAGTGGAGCACACGGGCGGCTGCGGACGGGCCGGGGGGGACCCGTTGCTTCCTGCAGCATCTGTGTCTTCTTTCTGCTCCTCTTTTCTTTCTGTCTGTGGTATTAAGAGTCTAAAAATAGCCCTGCTTTCCATCCCGGCCGGGAATGTAAATGCAGCTAATAGCTGCACGAGGGATCGGTTTGCTCCGAATCGAACATATTAAAGCAATAGCCTCCCCTTCACTCTTCATTCCTCCTCACCCCATCACAGTCAACAATTTGCTTCTCTCAGAGTCTTGGTGACCGACGGACTCTGAGCTCAAACACAGAGGAGAAAATCTGAGGTGACCACTGTGCACAGGGCGCTCCGGGCAGGGCTGCTCCGAGATGGGAAGCAGCAGAGGGACAGGGGTGAGGAAGAGGAGGCTGCGGAGGGGCTGGGGAAGGGCTGCCCTCCAGGTTGTTAAAGAGGCTGAGTACAAACTTCGCGTGTGCTCAGCCTGCGGGTCGTTACAGACCAGTGGGATCCTAATGAATAATGAACCGCCATTGATTGCCTTTGCCAGTAAACACACAGTGACCTTTATTAAAAATACACGAAAAATGCACTTAGGAAAACTCACCGACTGCTTGCCCCGGACAGACTTGCACCGAAAGCTGATTTATCCCACAGCGGCCGGGAATGTGGCAAGTGAGAGCAGCAAACAGTGGGAAACTCGGGCAAAGCGGGTGCCGATGCCCCCTGCCTGGTCCCGCATCCTGGCCCTGCATCCCGCGCCGCATCCTGCCGGCTCCTAGGAGCACCGGGTTCTTTCCGCAGGCAGCAGCGCTGGGCACGGGAGGCAGCCTAGCCGAGAAGGGGACAAGATGGGTCTTTAAACTCCATTTCAGGCTGCATTTCACAATAATCCATTCAGGCACTTCTGATTTAGTGATTTTGAACTCGCCCTTGGATTCTGCAATTTGCTTTAAATTGCCCATTCAGCAGCCACCATTGTGCTGGTGGAAGGCGGGGAGCTGGACACCGCTCAGCCGAGGGTGCTGCAAGTGGCTTAAGGCACCATATAAATCTGGGAATTTGCCTCCCAGCTGCCCTCCGTTTGTCTGATCTCTCGGGGATTTTGTAACAATTAATTATCTGCTCTACAATAGAAAGATCATTCCTTCTGGCCAAGGTTAAACATCCCAGTGCTGCAAAATAGCATTCATTTAGCTTGAAATAAATCTTATTTATTCCCTAGGCAATGCTGTTGCTTCTGATTCTTTGTCCATAGATTAGAGAAATGGGCAACAGAGGCCCCCCAGCCACAGAAAGGCAGATTAAGAGCTTCTCACCTCTTGGTCACCACTCAAGCCATGAATTACTGCTCGGGCCCTTCCTGTTTGCAAACTGCGTCTGGCCCCGCTGCAGTTTTTGCAAACAAGCAGCTCAGTTTGCAACACTCAGTAAATGCTGGCTAATAAGCTCTGCCACTGGTGGCCTTCTGAGTATGGGGTGTACTGCTTGGAGTAGGTGGCCAGGCAGGACACGTGGCACAGCCGCACGGATGGAGATGGAGGCACAAAACTCATTATAAGCAGGGGAATGACCTGGCAGCGCCCGAATCTCGCGGGCAGGCTGTCCTTGTTAGAGGAGAACAATTCTGGCAGTGGGAGAAAATAGGCCTCTAAGGTCTAGAGGCTGCACAAAGGAAAACAAGCACAAATGCCATGAGATACTTGGATTTCCAGACTTAAAAGCATCTGGTTCTCTTCTGAAGGAGGGAGGAAATCAGATGCCCCCGCTGCCTAGCAGGCTTTGCATCCAGTTTTCTCTTCTCACCCCGCAGCAGCCCACATTGCAAAGGGGCTGGGGGATATTTCGCTCTGAGAGATGGTACTTTTTAACATGGGAATGTGCCTGCATGCACAAAAATACAGACATTTCCATGAGTAAAAGCATTTCCCCAGACTCTGAGCAAAAATGTTGATTTTTTTCTTTTTCCAAGAAATGCACAAAGGCAGGGAAAAAAAAAAAAAACACTCTCCAGTTCAGATCCAAGGAGCTCATTGCAGGAACTGTGCAGGTTTAACCAGTAAAAAGATGGGGAAAAGCCCCCAGAGACCCTTTCCTGATCCGGAGACCAAGATACCCGGTCCTAAGGGCTCAGGGAAGCCCATGTCCTTCCCCACCCAAGGAGGAGGGTAGGCTGAGGCCAGAGCAGCGCTTCCGTGCCTGGTCCTGTGGGATGTGGGACAGGTGGAAGGCTCTCTCCCATGTTGGGGATGTGCTCACATGGTCCCACTCAGAAAACAACACAGAGTTCTTGGATTCCCCCGCTTTGGCTGCAGTGAAGGGTCTATACAGTTTGCGGGCTGTCCCGGCCCCTCCGCTGGGAAGCAAAGGGAAGCAGTGCCGGGCAGGCTCCTCCAGGGATGCTAAAAAGCCACCCTGGATCAGGGCCAAGAGAACAAAGGTTTTATTAATTGGAGTGCATGTGGATAAGTAGCATTGATCACTAAAGCCAGGGGAAACACATTACTTATGGCTTTTGAACAAGTGCTCCTGGAGCAAATACGTCTGGCTGCTTAATTGATTTGGGATTTTGCTTTATTTATTTTGTCCTCCACTATTTGGAGAGAGACATGGCTAGGTGCACAGCCAGTACGGTGCCCTACAGACTCTTCCCTTCCAAGCATCGTCCTTCACACTCACATTTCCTTCTCTCTTATCCCCTGCTAAATCCCAGGAGGAACCGTGCGAGCAGATCAACACCTCCAACACCATCCACTTGAGGAACATGCTGTAGCTGAGCAGAGCAGCCTGTCCCGCACAGCCCCCTTTGCCTGGTACACTCTATATTTAACATTGGCAGCGCCCAAAGGGATGACCACAAGGGCATCCAAGGGTAGAAGCTGCTTCCTCGGGCCAGGCTCCCTGCTCCATGTTGTCCAGCCGGGACCTGTCAGGACCCACTGCACTTTTCCCTGGGCGGTTGTGGGAGAAGAGCTTATTCCTTGAACTGCTCAATAGCCCGTCAGCCTGACTAGCAGCCCACACCTCCACCCTGAGCTGTGGGTCCTTCTGTGGGAGAGCCATGTGCTGGCCGGGCTCATGGTGCATGTCCCCTTGGTGACCTAACCCCTCGGCTCGAGGTGGCAAGGGCACAGCAGTGCTGGCTGCGCACTGTGACGGCCCCGGTACCACAATCTGGACGGGTGATGCACTGTCACTGTGCAAATCTCATTTCCATGTGGCTGCAGGTTTGCGCAGAAGGTTTGTTATCAGCACCAGCCCAGGTATCGCTAATGCCCTGCGCTGAAAGAGCTCCGTGTCCTCGCACTGCTGCATCAGCATTAGCCACTTCGCTGTGCTCTGGTTTTATAAATGATTGCAGCTGGATCAAAGTGTGAAAGAGTGGCTGGATCACGAGCGCACCCCTGGAGACACTCATTGCTTTCCTGGTACAGGAGCTTTGCGTGGATTCAAGCAAGGACCTCAGTGCCAGCAGCTTGGGATGCACCTCTCCAAGGCTCCTACTGCTCCGCTCCCTCCACTCGTGTCCTGGCCCTGCTCCAGGCTCCGGGGTGGTGAGGACAGTGCTGCTTCCCATGGGACTCCCGCTTCCAGCGGCAGCTCTGCCCTCGGAGCGCGCGGTCTGCTGTCCGCAGGGTCTCGTGCTGTTACCCTGGAGAAGCCACTTAACAAATGGCATCAGGATACCACTGCACCAATAAAAAAGGCAGGGACTTTTCAGCAGCTTGGTTTTAACTTTGCAGCAGCAAAGCACTGACTAAGGTTGCCCTAAGGAGAGCACTATGCTCAGGGAGACGCTGAAAATGCAGCTTTGAAGGAGCACGGTCACATCTTAACTCCAGGTAGCCTCTAAATAGCTCTTTCTGTTGACCTGGTCACTGAAAAGACATATTATCCAAAAGCGAGTGTTGACACAAATCTAAACTGGGTGTCTTCCTCTCTAGATATTCACATATTTATGAAACTAAAAAGACAGAAGGTTTCTAACCAGCAGAGAAGTGGTGCCTTGGGACAACTTCCCCAGAGAAGCAGCGAGCGCAAAATATTCTCAAGTGGATCTAATATGAAATTTAATTAGTTTTATAAATGGAAACACATGACACCACCGCCTGAAGTAGCGGAGAGCTGAAGAGGCCTCCTGGCTCCTGCTCCTCCGTCCGGCGCACAGGAGCCTCCCGCTGCGCTCCCGGCTGCGGGATTCCAGAAGAGAGCCCGAAACACCAAATTATTATTATTCTTTCTAGACCCCAGAGGAAAAAGATTGTTTTAAGGGTCGTGCTTACTCGTGCACACAAATATCAAATGAAAGGCAGACAGGCACATGGTTCTTCTGGTCAGTAATTCACTTCATTTGTATTGGGTTTGTATCCGGCACTCTTGGGAAAGAGGAGCTTGATAAACATGTAGCAAAATGATCAGGCTGTTCTCAAAACCTCAGGTATTTGGGAAGATTTGGATCCCTCGAGTCATATTTGCCCCTCACATATGTAACTTGCATTACACTGATATTAAAAATAGAGATGACAGAAAAATGACATCTGCATTTTGAGAAAATGCTGCAACATCATAGGTTTTCTTCAACTTCCTACAGAAATCTTTTGACAGAAAGGAAATCAGGAAAAAAGCTTCTTCTGTAGAACTTTCAAAATGTTCAGTTTTGGAGTAGTCAAAGCACATTATGAAACCAAATACACTCACCAATCAAACCCAGGCAGGAAGGCTTGAAACAAACGGATGTGAGCATAAAATGTGATGTGCAATAAGATGATATGAAGTCCCTATCTTATTTTGGCCCGTTATGGCAAATTATTCATCAAAACACTTAGCTGAAATCAGCTAGCTCAATTTTTTGTTAATTTTCTCTGCTTCAAAAAAAATCAGACTTTGGGGGGAAATGCCAAAAATAGATGTTTAACTAGCTCTAGCTAAATGGTCCTTGAGTTCAGCCTGTCATCTTGGGTTATTATTTCGCTTATATCCCCATGATAATTTGGGAACAATTTCTCTAAACGGAGAAGGGAAGGATGGGGGAAGCGGATAACATCCTGCCTTGTTAAAACATTCTGCATATTTTCCTGGATGGCAAGTAGCAGCTGGGATTAAGTTCTTATCCTGTGAGGAGTTATTAAAATGTGACTGAGTAAATTCTTTTCACGGACACGAGATGATTTGCGTGCGCATCACAAGGCGGCCGCGCGGCCGAGCTCCTTCTTGCCCCGCCGCCGGAACAGCCCTATCTCCTCCTGCACTGCCAGGAAATAAATAAATTAATGCAGATAAATGAACAAATCTCGATTTTCTGTCAGTACCAAGTTCTCTTCATGTAGGAACCCCTGGCCCAAGTCCTGCAGTCTCATCCCCACCGAGCCCACGGAGCTGCTCCACGAAGCGGCACCTCTTCCATACACAGCCGTGGGGCAAAGGAAGGGGCAAGGGAAGGGGAGCAGAGCTTGGAGACGCTGCTGCCTTTGGAGCACCAGCCGCAGCTCTGGTCTGTTTGCCAGGGTTGGGACTCGCTCATTCCTATGCAACCCCAGTGATCCGGTCCTGCTCATTCCCCACTAGCTGCACAGGGTGCGTGGGGATGAGCAGACTGTTCGACTGTGCTCGTGGTGCAGCTCTGGATTTCAGAGCACTAGAAAAATCATGTCCTGCCTTTGTATAGTTTAACACTCTTCAACTAACATTTTAAAACAGAAGTATATGCATCGTTTAATGTCCTTTCTGCCATTTGAGATGCTTGGTTGGATGGTTGTCCTTTAGGTCAGTGACTCCAGGCCAGCTGGTTTCATGTTCCACTTCTAATTAATTTTTTCCTCCATTTCTCCCCTTTGCTAAGGTCAATCAAATCTGTTTTGAAGACAAGCACCTCGGTATGATCATTAAAATGAAGCGGAGTTTGTCCTCATCCATGTCTGTGTTGTGCTCCACTTGCAGGAATCAGGACCAAGTCAGTCACGGCTGGAGTGCTTCATCCTGCTCTTCGCATCCAGCCCATTTCCCAGTGGATATCCCTCCTCTGAGCACCCCTTCCCAGCGGTTACAGCAGAGAGGATCTGGCTTTCGGTTTCCCTCAGCCATTCGGCTCAGCTATCCGTGAGGTTCCAAGTGCCCATACATTCAGGTAAGGGGAATGGGTCCAGGCGGTGCCTAACGCTGCTGGCTTGCTGGGAACACGAGCTCGTGATATCGGCCGATTTACTGTGATTCTCAGCGATTCTCACTTGTAGAAACCAGAACTGGGAGCAAAGCCCGGACTTGCCACATGGGAGGCCAGGACTAGTTCAGGACTTTCATGCTCAAGTCTTTGATCCAGCTAAGACGGAAGCTGGCAGAGGCACATGCCAGCGTGGAAGCAGCGGGCTGGGCATTCTCTGTGCATATTTGCATGTTTCTGGATGCCACACAGCGAGAAAAAAGGAGGTGCTGGGCCCATTCTTTGCAAACAGGCAGCTGGAGAGGTATAAGAAGAAAAGAGCAACTGGAATTTTGCGGGGAGAAGGACAAGCCAAAGGGTAAAAGCAAGGCAGGCAGGACTTGACGGGAGCTCTGCAGGCTCTAAGAAAGTCTCTCCAGTTCTTGGCAATGTCTTGATCCACTCTTTTTGAAAACATATGTGTACGTGTTGTAGGCATGGGCAATGCTGCGCCTGGGGAGCTCAGCAAGCCTGCATCGTTTCTGTCATCTTCTTTGCTCCCCTTGCAGTTCTGGGCCAGCTCCCGAGGGCCACCAGACGTGACGAATCAGCTGGAGCAACGATTGCACGATGCAGCAGGCGATCTGGTTTCAATAAAATTAGTGAATTGTTTCATGGCTGGATGGGAAAGCTGGGAGGCTCCAGGATTTGCTCCTCTCACAGCTGGATCCTGTTTGTCCATCCCTGTTCCCCTTGAGCGCGGCTCACACCCCACCTAGCTCTGTGCATTCTGTGTGAGCACCCAGCACAGCCTGGGCAGAGCTCCGGAGAGGCTCCAAAGAGAGCCCGGAGTCAGGTCTGAGTGCTAATTGCGCCTGTTAATTAGCAGCTTTCTAAGTGCCAGAAAGCACATACAGGTAGGACAGCGGCGAGTTCTCCCATGTGTGTCAGTCTATGGGGAGAACCCAGGCTGGCTTTGGAGTCATCAACCACGTAGTCACCCAGAGATTCGGCGAGGGGCAGCATGCAGCCGCATCCAGCAAGTAACCTGCTATCATGGGGGCTTTAGCACAAACGTACGCACAAAAACCTGCCCAGAAGGGCATCTAACACACAGAGCTAAGTCACAAACGATGTGCAGAGCCGACCTTGGGGTAAACTCTGCTTCATCTCCAAAAACTACGTAGATGCCCCAGAGCTCACAGGTATTTACGGAGTACGGAGCCAGAGATAAGGGAGCATCTCCTGGCTTTGGCTCAGCAAAGCACTTAAGGGTGGATTTTGATGGGAACACTAAGCATATGCTTAAAGCTGAGCCCGCGCTCAAACCCTGAGCTCAGCCGAGGTCCCAGGGCGTTAATTCAAACCAAGGCAGCTGAGTGCTTTGAAATATCAGCTGGTTTTCTAGATTGCATTTAGCCTTTCTCTGTATCTTTAAATTCCAAAAGCAATGTGACTTCTCAGAAAAAAAAAAGGCTTTAAAGCAGTAAACAGCTGTTTTCCCTCTTTCTATGTAAGAGCAATTTTAAAAAGCACTAAAAAATTTAACAGCCTTATTTTTGGGGGAGTTTCTCTGTGAAGCAGGGCCATTGCAGGGGTCTGTCAAGCATACACAGTAACAATGTGACATATCCAGTAACTACATCACCAATTACCATCCTGGCCTTCCTCCCTAGCCTGACTTTACTGCAGCCCCAAAACTGGCCCAATAGGAATTTGTGCTCTGTGTTTAAATGAACTTGAAAGCAGTAAAGGACCGTGTCTACAGAAAGGGGCAAGTGCCAGGTCAGTTCTGTGCATTGTAACCCTTTTACTTACAGGTTTCTATCTTCTAGATCCTGACAGGGGCAAAAGCACTAATTTATTCACTCCCACTGTCTGCATTCCCTAAATGTGCAGCTAATCCCAAATCCAAGGCTGCGATATCAGCTTTCTGCTGTAACCAGGAAAGAAAAAGCAGAGCAGGACAGACCATCTGCATTTAGTGCCCCATCAGCTAAATTTCAATGAAATCATTTTGATGAATTGTTTAGGAAGGGAAAAAAGCCCCATTAACTGTACATTTGCTGTTAATTAATAGCCTGCTTTTTTTCCTCTTCTGCATCGTGCTTGAGAACTGCTCCACGCTCTGCAAGCCCCGTCCCGCTCATGCAAGCACCGCTCCGGCCTCATCTGCAAGGGCCCCGCTCCGGAGCGACCGTGCCCAGGCCGTGCGCGTGCCGGGCCGGCCGCGGCACAGCGGTCTCGGAAGCCCATGGCCCCTCACACACTTTCTCCATTCCCAGCAAGGTCTCCCTGCAGGGATCCGTGCGGAGCGCTTCTTGGCACGTTGGCTCTTCCAGTCCGCTGCTTGGATGCAAGTAGCATCTGTAGGTGGCTACGCAGTGTCAGTGGGGCAGGCAAGACATTCCTCAGATCCTTCGTTTTATTATTTTTAATAAATTCTCTTTTCTTGTATTTATTTTCTGTTCATATCTTGTAAATATCTCTGGAATGTTATTTTAGAGGAATGTTGGCCAATATCCCCCAGAAAACAGATGTAAAAGTTACTCTAAGAGATCCTCATTGCTCCACTGACCCGATCAGCATAATCCTGTGCACATCAGGTCAACACGGGGTTTATACATGTATATTATACATAGGCTCAGCCTCACTATGCACCCTGTCAGCCCTGACCCAAGTTTAAGTCCTTGAGTAGCAAGACACACAGTAGACAACTTTAATGAAGGAAAATATTTGGTAAATCACTTTAATTGAAAATTAAAATTTTGACATGCCACAGGACATTTCTTGATATACGAAAACACAGAAAGTAAATATAGGGCAAAGAAGTGAACACTTGCAAGTGCTCAGAACACAGGCAGGAGTATTTGCCTGGCCTACGTTATCCCCCTCATTGATGCAGCTGAGCGAACCAGTAGGAATCTCTGCCCAGCACCAAGGTCCCCATGCTGGATACTTATCACATACATACAAATTTCAATGCAACCCCTAAAAGGAGCTGGTTCAGGCCTGTCCAGGGCTTGTGCGTGTGTACTGTACTTGGGAGCTTCTGAAGGAAACCCTTCCCATTTTGAACCCGAGGGGCGGGAGATGCTCCAGTCCCCATGGATGCAGCTCCTCACCCATGGCATTCTGCTGAGCTGGAAACATGCTGGCTGATACAATTAATGTGCTCTGACACTGATGCATGGAGCAGAAGGGGCAGATTTTACCTGGAGTCCTGTTTCCGTAATCACATTTAAGGTTTCCCCAATCATCTTTTATATTTGGCACTTCTCTTCACATGGGCAAAGAAGTGAACACTTGCAAGTGCTCAGAACACAGGCAGGAGTATTTGCCTGGCCTACGTTATCCCCCTCATTGATGCAGCTGAGCGAACCAGTAGGAATCTCTGCCCAGCACCAAGGTCCCCATGCTGGATACTTATCACATACATACAAATTTCAATGCAACCCCTAAAAGGAGCTGGTTCAGGCCTGTCCAGGGCTTGTGCGTGTGTACTGTACTTGGGAGCTTCCGAAGGAAACCCTTCCCATCTTGAACCCAAGGGGTGGGAGATGCTCCAGTCCCCACGGATGCAGCTCCTCACCCAGGGAATTCTGCTGAGGTGGGAAACGCGCTGGCTGATACAATTAATGTGCTCTGACACTGATGCATGGAGCAGAAGGGGCAGATTTTACCTGGAGTCCTGTTTCCGTAATCACATTTAAGGTTTCCTCAATCATCTTTCATATTTGGCACTTCTCTTCACATATCCATCGTGTTCCTTGGTGGGCTGTGATCTGTGGTGGGTACATCCTTTTGTGGCCCAGCTGTGTTTTAGTTAAGATGTTCTTCTTCCATCGAGACCTTCTAGGATAAGACATTAATGAAGCAAACTCTGGAAAATGTATGTAAAAGCAATGGTACCAAAGCTGGACACTCAGACCTCACTAATCTATGCCAGGAAACTTATGTGATCCTGTTTCTTTCTATATTTATAGTATGACATCAAGCACAACACTAACCCAGAAAATGTAATTCAAGTTCAGTTCAAATTTATGATAAACCAGAGGCTGCAAATATGAGTATTTCCAACCCACTTGCATAACCTTAACTCTGCCCTACTAGAGAATGCACAGCAAACTGTAGGAATTGAGACAGTGAGGAGCAGGAGTTGCTTTACTTGTTTTCCACAGAGAAAAATAGCTCCAGCACCTCCAGAGCTGAACACCTTGTGACAGAAAAAGAGCACATATGTAGCATCATCTTTAGAATAACTCCTGGTTACTAATCTCTGAAAACCTGTGTGCAATAACAGCTCAAACGCTCCGCAAAGCCAGGTGAGGCCAAGGATGCAGGCAGAACAAGCAGCAGCAGTGACACCTCTCCAGGAGGAGCGCAGGAAGGGGCTGGACCCACTTGTTGACCTCGGAGCTTGTCACCTCGTCCCCGCACGCTGTCACACCAGGACAAGCACCTGCACATCGGAGCCGTGTGTGGTCACCGAGAGCCAAATGGCCACCAGCCTGCCAGCAACTCTCCTCTTTTTTTTTCCAGCCATGTTAGCTCTTCCAGTAAAAGAGATCACCTCTCCCCACAGACCTTCTCTCATGCCTGTCCTCAGGAGACTGTAGCTACATCAGCTCTACCACTGCAGCTAGGCAAGTATTGAAATTTGCTGCTTGAACTGGCAGCTGCAGCGCACGGAGGAAAAAGCTCAGTCCCCGCTTTGATATCCAACTTCCTAAACTTATGCAAGAAACACAGCCCCAGAGAACTCACCATCCATAACCCTTTAATCATAGCTCCAAATATGCTGAGCCCTGAAGAAAGACTCCTGCTCTTCTCCATTTCCCGCTCCGTTACCAGGTGCTCTGCTGAAGGCTACTGCCTGCACCGGCGTGCTCAGCGCCTTAGTCCTGTGCCCACGACTGCTCCAGCAGCTCTCCCAGCAGCAGGACAAGGAGGGAGAGGATCACAGGGATAATCAGTTTTTGTCCCTTACAAACACTTTACCTGGTGATGTGTTTGCATAAGGACTGTCTGCACAGGCCAGGTGTGCCAAGGGCTATGCCAAGGACGTGCCAGGACTCACACCGGAGAGGTCTTGGCACAGGACAGAGACATGGGGATGGCGCTCAGCGAGGTGACACAGGAGGAGGGTGCAGGACCCTGTGGCTGGTCCCAGCAGCCCCAGCCCTCCCTGGGGACATCGGCCAACAGAATGTCACCCTTCGCGGAAGTCAGTCCTGCAGCTCCCAGAGCCAGACACTGCTCAGCACCTCTGCATAAACATGCAGGGTCCAAATTATTGGAGCTGCACCTCAAAACTGGTGTGTGCTGGAAAGAGCAAGGCCCGTGCAGGGGCAGGGTGGCAAGCGCTGCACTAGGGACACACAAACATAGCCCGCTCCACAGGCCTCATCCTTCCACAATTCCAGCAAAACAGGGAAAAGTAGGGAGCGGGACGGAGGCAGGTTGATGGCCGCTTGCTAACCTTTGGCTGTTGCTTTCCATGCTTTCAGATGTTGGGGTTTCCCGTGAATACGTTGTGGATTTCCTAGGGCTTCTTCACGCTTCTCAAGCCAGCACAGCCTCCAGCCTGGGCTGGCGGATCCTTAAACCAGTGCAAAACAGCCCTGATGTCAGCCAGAGCCCCGAGTCTGTGCAGGAATCAGTGCAGGTTTGGGTCTAGGAACTCCCTGGGGGATTTCTGCCCTGAATTTTTGATGCTCACGTTGTGCTTCACCTCAAGGAACTGCTTCCTTTGGGCACCCCTGCCAACAGTGAGGCTTTGTCCTGGCACCAGGAGCCGTGCACCACTCCGTCCCCTGTATCTGGGCCGCAGATGTTGGGGCCAGGCGATATCTATGCAATAAGTTCCTATAAAAAACAGGCTCTGTGTCCCTCTGAGTCACCACCTCAGCCCAGAGGAAGAAGCTAATCTGAGTCTTTGTAAAAAGAAGGAGTCATTCACTGCTCTGCCACATGCTTAATTATCCTGACTAGAAAGAAGAGCCCTCCTAACATTTGGTCCAAATTAATGATGGTTTGTTTTGAAATGCAAATAGTTTTTAATCAGAAGGGGAAAGGTGGAAATAGACACTACTTCGTTTCTACATTTTAATTTTTTTAATGAAGGCGTGCATCTGTGTTTTTTTTTAAATATATATTTCTTTTAATATGGAGAATAACTTTTGTGTGGGCTGAATTAACTCTAAATGAAAGCAAACATGGCATAATTAGAAACCGGTTTACTTTTTCTCTTCTGTTTCTTTTCCTCTGTAACGGCTGCATTGTAATAAGGTGTGCATCTGGGAGCAAAGGAAAATCACCCACGACGCGCTGGTTTTCAGGGCAGGCCTGAATTCGGGAAGCGTGCCGTAGAAACACGATGGGATGGGAGCTGGACCCAGCCAGGAGCTGGACAAAGGCCTGGATTCATCCATATGCTTTTGGGCCCCCAGCTGAGGTTCCAACTCTAGAAGGGAGCGCTGTGCTGATGCCATGTCCCACCAAGCACCCCATCCTGCCACGGCCCCGTCCTGCCCTGCACCACTTCTGGGCTGCCGGAGCCCAACGGGTCACTATATCTCCTGATTCTCAAGTTCAGACACCTCTGAACTTGAGTAAGTTGATCCACAAACTGGCACTGTGGAATAAGAGGATCCAATTTTCCAAATACGACTCCGAGTGTCAATTTGTAAAGGTCTAATTTTGCTACTGCATGAGTTTCCCTTTAATATGGTACCACGCTACATTCTTTCTCTATAAAGAGACCTCATTTAACTCTAGGCGTGTTTATACATCTAATTAAAAATTGGCCGTACTTAATTGATTGCATATATCATTACTGCTGCCTCCCTGCCTCCGCGAGCCGGGGAGCGGGAAGCGGCAGCTCGGAGCCGCGGAGCTGCTCCCCGCGCTCAGCACTGCACGGGCTTGCCCGCTGGGCCCCAAATACTTTCCCTCTGCTTTGTCCTAGTTTCGCTGGCCGTGTCCCTGCTCCATGCTCCCTGCCTGGCACAGCTCCCTGGCACCCTGCTTGCTTTGCTGCCGTTTTTTGTCCTTCTGGTCACACCAGCCTTTCCTTTCCTACTGCTGTTCATGCGACTGTGCCCTCCTGTCTCAGCACAGAGCGTCTCCCCGAGGCCATCCGCAGATGTGCTCCCTTCTCCCAGCAGAGCCTTTGGCCTCACTATGGCATGAAAGCTCTTTCCAGGGAGCATCTGGCTGGAATAGGAAGGCCAGGAAGGAAAGCACCTTGCCAGGAAATCCTGCAGCTTCCCCCAGCCTTGGAATGCATGGAAAACAGTGCTGGGGGCTCATGGTTTCAGGACCTTGGGGGCCAAGGAGGACAATGTCACTGCCAAGACAAGCTGGGGAGCCCTCCCTGCACACCCCTCACTATTGCACCTTGCCCAGAGCTGCACCAGGCACATGACACAGACCTGGGCACCCGCTCGTCCCCTCCCTGTCACACCTCTGCCGGTAATTGAGTAAAATTGTCAGCAAAGGGGGGATGATGATTCAGCTCCCACCAAAGGCTAGACTATTACCTAGCAGCTTAGTAATGAGAACCGTCATCATTCCTGCAATAAGGAAAGATAAATAAGTTATTAAATGCAAGCGCCTGCCACCCTCCCCAGGCAGGGCACCGCGCCAGAGGAATATTAACTCCTGGCCACGGCCTCTCTGTGATGGGAGTGCAGCGAGCGCCCGTGCACGCACGAAGCGCTTGCTCTCCTCCTGCCGCCCTCCAAGGGCTCCGCTCGCTCCGTGTCCCCACAGCGTGCGCAGGGAGCCCAGTGCCACCATGGCCTTATCTGTCCTCAAAGGGCAGTGGGCAAATACAGAAACACACAGAGAAGTGGGAAGACGGAGGTCAAGAAGGGCTAGAGATGGGTCTGAGGGTGCTGCTCGCGCAGGGCTGGAAATCCTGCTCTGGGGTAACCGAAGCTTCGCTGAGGAGCTTCGGGGAGGACCCTCTGCTGCAGAGGGCTGAAGGGGGTCAGTACCACCATGGGCATCGCTGGGGACTCCTTGGTGCAGCCACATTTGCTTAGTTGTCAAAATCATTTTCCTCCTCCTGACAGGCCCTGCCAAGTTAACCTGCTTGTTGCTCAGCTGTAGTGAGTGTCAAGAGCTTGAAAAATGAAACGCGCATCTGATGTGGAATGAAAAAGGTGAGAAACAGGAAGGAAAGGAGGAAAGAAGTGACCTTTTTCACAGCTCTATTTTACTGGGAGAAAATCCATGAGCTATTACGTGATCCAGGAGGAATGGCACGGAGCAAGCGCTGGTGCTGCGGAGGCTGCAGGGCTCCCACGGCATCTGGGCACTGTGCAGACCTGAGGGGCCCCTCTGCACAGCCACCCACAATACATGACCTTCGTAATGCCTTCTCCTTGCAATCCCCCAACTTCCCTGCTAATGGGCAAGGTGGTTTTTGAGACAGTTGGAGCCTGCTCTCTAAGAATTGTTCCCTTCCTTCCCTGCTAAACAGTCACGGGATCTTCCACAGAGCCCACAGCTGCGAGCTCTCCTCTCTGTCCTTCTTTCAGAGGTGGATTCCTCTCTTTTGCCCTTCACCTTCTCTTTCCCAAGCTCTGATCCCTTCCCCATTGCTGTTAGCTCCTAGAGGATTAAAAAGACAAATATTTGCTGATGTGGAACTTCTCTCTCTCTGGGGTATCTCAGTGTTATGTTTAGTCTTAGCAGAGCCCCTGGAACCTTTTTTGTTGTTGTTGTTTTAATCGCTGTGTTTACATGCACTTTCTGCAGGCTGCTGAAGTGTCCTGACAAGTCTGTGAAATCAAAGGCTTGGAGCTGCCGCAGGGGCAGGGACCAGGCAGAAATCGTTACCTGGGCTGGGGCTGGAGCGCGCCGGGAGCGCTGCCGGGACAGGCCCCTGCGCCGCTCTCCCCGCGCGCCTTATCAAGCCACCCACGGCAGCTGCAAGTCCCGACACGCTGTGCCCGTCTCCATCCCAGCAAACCAAGCCTGGAGATGCCTTCAGAGACCACAGGCAAGTTTCCAAGCTCGGCCATAAAAGAATCCATAAAGCTAGCAAGCTCCTTAAAAATTAAGAATATAACAAGCACCGTCTTGAAGCAAGGGCTTGGTTCCAGCTTGGCACTGGATTAGTACCATGCCCTTCCCATAACGGTAGACAGCTCTACCTGGCTCGCCTGCCGAATCCCACAAAACCTCTTGGTACCTTCTCCCAGGGTGTGGGCCAGGGAAAAGCAAGCAGCTCTGAGACCGTCACGAGTTGCATGTGGTGGATGGAGGCAGGAGGAAAACCGGGAAAAGCAAAGGAGAGGCCTGATGTGACCTGACTGCTCATGCCCTGCCTTATCTCTGCCTTCGGACGCTCTTGTTCCTTGAATCCCTGAAATATTTTACTGCCTGAATATCCACTTTCAGGCCCTGTGTTATTGATGGCTGCATCCTACGGCCTGCAGGAATGGGCAGCTCTCGGTGTAGGTGCGTTCACTGCACTCAGGCTGCAGCCAAGGGCATGTCCGTGTCAAGAGGACACTCCTGTCACGCAACAGCACAGAGCAAAGCAACACCAGTGACCGCAGGCAGCTAGGAGGGACCTGGAGGCCAGAGGGAAGACAGTTCCTCAGGATGCTCCACACCCTGCACAGTTTTGCCGTTAATATCGCAGCACTCGGCGCGTGGACAAGCAGACATCAGAGATGCTGGTGCTGCAGCGCGAGGCCACGGAAGCTCTGAGCTCGTTCAGCCTGCAGCAAGGCCGCGACAAGGCGGCCGCTTCCGCAGCCCCTCTGGGACGAGCGTTGCCATGGGCCAGGCAGGGAGTGTTTTGTGCCGTTTGCCCCAGACTTGAAAGAGGTCGTTCTGTTCGAGTTCTCTGATGCAAAAACCAGCAGAGGCAACTGGCATTTTTCCTCCTGGTCCTCGAAGCAGATCCTCCACAAATTTGTTCACAGGAAAGGGCTGGCTCCCTCCTGCCGAAGCCCGCATAACTTCAGAGCGGAGGACGGCCTCCTCCCAGCTCCAACACGGGCTTTTCCCTCATTTATCTCCGCCATACAGCGCTGACGGCGAGACACCTCCACCCCAGCCCTCCCACCTCACCTGTGAATCTGCCTTTCCCACTGCACCCAGAGCCCCAGTCACCTCCCGAACAGCCCCACTAATGTCCACCCCGTCCCTCCTGCTTGTGCCTTGCAGCCCATTCTCCTGACGCCCTCGGCCGCTGACCTGCTCCCTGCCACTGCCCATCCCGGCCTGCACCCTGGGACCCCTTCCCTGCCGCTTCCCTGCACCATCCAGCCCTTCTCCGCTTACTGCCCTCTACTGCTCTCTTGTCTACGATTAAAATATATACAATATATAATATTATTTTATAGCGTACTATAAAAAAAAAAAATCCTGGAGCTGCAAGACGTGGAGCGATTCCCAGCAGACGAGGACAAGGCCCTTGCTTCCCTCACTTTCGGTTTTCTGGAATGGGGAAGCAGTTGCGGCTGGTTGATAGTAGATAACATAAAGGCCACTAATGTCCCCCATGCTGAGTCGCTGCGCAGGGCGCAAGCCTCAGCATAGGTACATGCAGGGGTCTGAAGTGCGAGTATAACCCGGGCTGGAAGGTGCGAGCTGGCTGAGGACACCGTGTGCGCTCACTGCTCCTCAGACCCCAGCACTTCCCCTTGCAACAGACCTGTCCCTGTGCCCCAAAAGCACCGGGCCCTCTCGAGGGTGTCCCCAAGGCGCTGGGCTCAGAGCAGGGTGGCGTGCGGAGCCCTCGGTGCCTCCCATCGGAGCACGAAGCAGCGCACCAGAGCGCTGGGTTCACTCTAGTGACCCCGTGTCCAACAGGGCTGGCACCAGCAGCACATAGGGAAGGGGGAAGGAGAGCCCCGGGGAATGGGGGTCACGGT
>NW_010583038.1:122552-134310 GCF_000705375.1 Tinamus guttatus | reverse complement strand
TCGAACCGGGCCCGGGAGGAGCGAACCGGCCCCGGGGAGCGCGGGGCGGCCCCGAGCGGCCTCCCGAGCTCCGCGGCGCAGGGCTCGCGCTGCATGTGCCATGGAGCAAGAGCTGCACACGAACGGGGTTGGAGATGGAGATGCTCCTGGGAAGGAGGAGAAATGATCCTGGGGGGGAAGTGAAACCGTCCAACAGGAACAGAGGCAAAGTCCTGCCCTTAGGAATTGTCAGGTGCGCAAGAACGGAATAGGGCATGACGGGCAAGGCAGGCGCTGGGAATTTCAGTGGGTCTCGGGCTGAACTTGAGGCTGGTGCAAGGGAAAGCCGAGCGCTGTGTGGCTGCCCCAGGAGCACTGGCTCCGATCCGCTTCGCCGGGAGCGCCACCAGCTCCAGAGCAGTTCAGGGCATCGCGATTTGAGAGGGATGTGGGGCAAGGCCAGAGAAGAGAATGAGCGGAAGGGAACGCTGAACCCATCAAGGTGATTTATTCAAAAGAGGGGAAGGCTGGAGAGGGGAAATGCTGGGCTCCAAAGACACAAACTTTGGGGCCCATGCACCAAACCTGACACCAGTCCAGCCCCTTTAGCTGCATCTCCTTTTGCTGGTACATGAGAGATGCCCCTTTCATATTGAGAGCAGGACAGGCTGGAGCCTCCAGAGTGGCCCCAGCCAAGCCCAGGCATCTGCAGACAGCTGTTCTTATCCCGACTTCTCACCCCAGGAAGCCTCTGGGCAAGAGATCCCCGCGCTGGGACAAGGGCCCGGTGCGCGGGAGGGCGCCGCATGCCGGGGTCCCCATGAGATCCCCACGCTGGGACAAGGGGCCAGTGCACAGGAGGGCGCTGAGTGCCAGGATCCCCTCGAGAGCCCTGCACAAGGCGCTGCACTGGCACCGGCAGTGAATGAAGATTAAATAGCCATGTAAAGTTGCCGTGCCTCTTATCAAAGAGCTGTTGCTCTCTCCTCCGCTCGCAATGACTCATGCTCTGCTAGAACACTTTCCCCAGCCTCATCTGGGATATATTATTGCCTTGGACCCCACTCCGTTTCCTTACAGATGTGGATTCTCTTGGAATGTCTGCCTCTCCCCCTCTCCTTTCTAGCTGTTTTGCCCCTTAAATGTCCCCCTCCACAGTTAATAAAACACATTTGCCTGAGCAGAGCCCCCTGTGCTTGCACCCAGCTCTGGGATACCTGCTAACACGCACACCCTGGAGCCAGCACTGCTCTCCTGATCCCTGTTGACCAGGCTGTGGGTAGGGGTTCCCGTCCCGGAGCCTGAACACAGACCCTAGCATGTTCAATGGGGAGCTGTGAAATCAGGGCGTGAAGCTGCACATCAGCAGAGACAGGGTCGGAAAAGTCCTGCAGGAAGGACTGCAGAGTCCGGGAAGGGCTGCATGGCCATAAGGAGGGCAGTGTCCAGGGCCGCACGTGCGGGACGGGTTGCTGAGGAGCCACGGCCCGTCCGAGCCCGTGGCGGTGCCTGCATCTCCAGGAGGGCTCTGCTCAGCACCCTGCGCTGTGATCCAGGAGGTGCTGCGGGTGGCCCCACCGTGGTGCCAGGTCCAGAGGGGCTCGCTGAGGATGGAGGTGCTCTGTGCAGGAGGGTGTCGCGAGCAGCCGGCCTCGCCGCTGCCCTCGCTCCGTGCGGCAGCAGGGAGCTGCGTCCTGATGCACTCCTGGAAACCCGTGTGAGCTCCTGGGCAAAGCGGCACCGGGCATGGGAAAAGGCATATGGGCCGCGGGCGCTTCCACAGGCTGCTCCTGCGGGTGGGAGAGGAGCCACGGCCATAATTAGAAGTGGGTGTTCGTCCCACGAGTAGCAGAGCTCGAGTGAAACATTCAAACAATCCCAGCAACAGTGAGAAGCGGCTGGGAGGCATTCTGGGATGTGACAAGCCTCGGTCATCATAAGCACAAAAGGAGAGTGAATTTTTGCCACGAGGTATGATGCTCAGAGAAATCAGATGTGAGGGATTATCTTCAAAACCATCTGGAGGTGACTTGGTCTGAGGTTTCCTCGCAGACAGCCATAAAAGATAACCCCTCCCTGCAGAGCAGTGCTCATCCACTGCAGTAATTTTTGCCTTGACAAAGGCAAAACCTTTTGGAAAGAGGATACTCCCCCAGCCCCTCCTTTGCAGGCCCAGGAGGGAGTGCGAGGAGCGTGCGCTGGTGCTGCGCCCTGCGGCTCCAGCCCATAGAGGAGCGAGCAGGACCTTCTCGGCCGCCACAGCAGCAAGGAGACCTTAGACCTCCCTTTGGAGCTGCCAGGTGACATCTCGGAGTGGTACCTTCCTTTCGGTGACGTTTCGTTTAACTGCCTCAGAAGCCTGTGCATCTTTCAGTGCCGGGGACGTGGTGACTCAAGGAGGCAGCAGAGCTAAATCAGACGCCAGGCACTGATTCCTCTGCACGTCCCCAGCGACTGACAGCTAGAGTTACTCTCACCATCTGTCTTCCCACATGCAGCCCCTGGAGAAGGTGCTCAAACTCCAGCTAGCAGTGAAGACAGCAAAAGGACAAATGCTTTAATTTCCGAGCGTGTGTATTTGATGCTCAGGTATTTCTGGAATGCACTGCGTGAGGGCAGCATGTTCCTCTCTGTAACTCCATGCTTTTCTGCTGTAAGAGGTGTGATTTACACTGTGCCCATGGCTCACTGCATGGCACTGCTGGATCCACGGCCTCCTCCTCGTTCCTTAACCAGGACAGCTCCTCCGAGAGGGATATCTGAGCACTGAGATCCTCCAAGGAAAAATATTGCTGAAGTGCAGAAGAGTGTATTTATTGTTCCTCATGGTCTTGCAGTTACACCGCACGGGTTGGCCAGAGCCCTGGAACACAGGATGAAAGCATTTCATTTCTAGATAGAGAAACACATCTTCATGGGAATGAGTTTGGTATTAATAAACCATAACCCAACAGCCTGGTTTGTTGTGTTAACACAAAAGCATGAAGTTGCTGTGAATCTCCAGGAGTCTGGGACTCAGGAGGGAGTCAGTGTGGGACCAGCTTAGTAAAGTACTAGTTTGGACCAAAACCTGGAACTGAACCGTCTTTTTTAAGGGTCAAAACTATTTAATAGCTGATATTCTTCACATTAGCTTTCCCCTTTACACTTCCAAAAAAAGCAGGAGAGAAAACCCCAGGGCCCACAGAAACCATCGGGCCCAGCTGGCTCGACTGGTCCTTTTGGCTCTTGAGGGATTCCGGCATGGGCTGAGGAGCGGCCCACGGGCTCCATGTGCTCGCGGGCCCGAGCTGGGCTCCTGCGAGTCGAGTGTCCTCCCAAAGTCTTTCGAAAGCAGCGTCGTTGTCCCAGCTCTGAGGTGAACTGGCCCAAGTCGTCTGTGACTGGAGTTATTTACGACCCGTGCTGCTCTGCCAGAACTCAGGCAGCTCTGCCAGAAGTCTCTGGGCTTGGCGAGGAAGGGAGGTGATTTGTGACCTCTGTGTCCTGCCGGCTTTCCTGGCCTCATCTCGGGAAGCAGAGCGGGAGGCTGGCGCTGGGGAGGCCGGGCCGGTGCCGCATGAGCGCCCGGGGCCGGGGGCAGTGCCCGGCCGCTGGGACGGGGTCGGAGCCCCTCCGCAGCTGCAACTGGCCCTGCAAGAAGCTGAATCGCAGCAGGGCTGGAGACTCATTTTCCGAGGCCCTCAACAGGAGTAGCTGCGCTGGCACACACAGCGCCCCATCTAGAGACCCCGTTTAATCTGGGGGCGTGAACGGTGTCCGGTCATCACTCGTTTCTTGCATGCAGATAGCTGCAGATCAGAGCAAAACCAGACGGGCTTTGTGCCCCAGCTGTCACGCAGGATTAATTCAGCCCTCCCAGCCACGTTGGTGACATCTTCTCTGCCAGAGCTGCCTGGCTTTCACGTCTCCTTGATGCCAGGGTGACATTTGAATCCGAGAGGAATTCTCACGGAGACAGGGAGCTTTGGTGGGAAACCCATTCTCTCTAGCTTTGCATATTCATTTATTATGATTAAGAAACTAATCCAGTGCCCCTCCCTCCCCTCTGACAACCTCAGCTCTCATCTGCACTTCGAATTACCTTTTTTCCTGTAAAATCTGGCTGTCAAGACCACCCACAGCATTGCCAAAACCTCCTTCCTCCCACCCTGCTACTGTTGTCTCCCCAGAGAACTCTCTTCCCTTCCCACATCAGCCTGGGGTGCCAAATTTCGCTGGAGGCAAAAATCCCTGCTCCAAACACTCCTGTGCTTTGGGGGAGCTTATATCCAAATCCAGACAACTCGACTTGCCCTTTTGTCTGCTTTTATGGCTTCACACAAGTCTGCTCATCTACCCTCTTGGTCTAAGCATGAGTTTTCTTCCCATGCGCCACCCAAAACTCGTTTTGTGCATGGTTGTCCTCATCCTCCTCGTTCAGTTGCTGCTCGACACCCCTTGCTGAGCACCCTCAGATGTGCAAGGCCTTCGCTGCAGGCAGGATGTAGGGAGCCCTTGCAGGAGGAGGATGCGCTAGCGAGGGTTCCTCCTCTTCCTCCCTGCGGATGAGTCCCTGTCTCGTGGTGCTGCTGACATCAAAGTCACAGAATCACAAAGTCCTGCTCTTCTCTGTAGCAAAGCGAACCGAGGGTTAACCACCTTTTCCTGGACTGTTTCCCGGTGATTCTGCTTGGTCTGCCGGCCTTTCCACGCTCTAAAATATGAGCGTGACCCATCTCAAAGAGCAGCTTGTCCCGCTTGCTGAGCTGTGAGGGCAGCACTGCAGCCACTGATCACACAGCAGCACCTGGATCACCCGAGGAGCATCCAGGCCCCTGCTTGGAAGCTGAAGAAAGTTGCTGGGAAGGTGCAGCCTCGCTGCCTTTAAGCTCCTGAAACCCTCGCCTTTGCTTCGGAGATGCTCTCTGGAAGCTGTTAATCCCAGCGCAATGGAGGTTAATCCAGCTTCTTGTGGGTGAGCCGTTAAACAGCCAGCAGAAGGAATATATAAGCCCTTCCGAGTTGTGAAACATAGCAAACCCAACTGGATCAGGCATTTAAAATGCACCATTCTGACCAGAAATGTTTTATTCAGTGCTAATTTGCAAGTCTTTGCATTCAAGAATGATATTGAAATTACTCTAGTTTCCAACAACGGCAAAGCCTGGGTTTATGCAGACCTGGACAAAGCTCATCTACTTTCCTGCCAGCTTGGCTCCCATGGCATTTCTCAGAAGAGCAGAGAACAATCCTGCAGCTAGGCACTGAAAAGCGGCATATTCTCCCTCTTTTGTTTTCACTTCCATCAGCTGAAATCTTCTTCTTCTCTAATTCCTGAAAGACCCCCATTGTAATTAACTTTACCAGGAACATGTGAGCAACATGATGCTCCAAGTTCCTCAGCAGCGCAGGCAGCCAAGCAGATAAACGTGCAGGAAGCCAAGGCTGCGTTTCAGCAATAACGGCCCTCATGGCTCTCGTTTGTCTCTGTGTTTCATCGCGACATGTCTCAGTGCTCTGCAGGGAGCACGAGGAGGTGCAGGGTGGTGGCAGGAGGCAGCAGCTGTGGCCAAGGGGACATCGGAGGCACAACAGCCCCTGGCATGAGCTACGTGAAGCCCGTGCCGAATGAGGCAGCAATTCCACTCGGTGGCTTTCTGAGTGGTCACGAGACTCCAGGACGTCCAGCGCGTCCCTTAGGTTGATGTCACCCACGCTGAGCGTGGCCAGGGCCTGGGCCGAGGCTCCCGCATGTCAAGCTCTCGGACTAGGGCAGAAAAGGGCCTGAATTCCCCCCAGGCAGGAGGAACAACCCAGGGGAGCATCCGCCAGCAGCCCCCAGGCTGGTACTGACTGCCCCGCACTGCCGCAGCACCAGAACCGTCCTTGTCCCCCCGGGTCCCCTCTCTCACCCTGTTCTCCATGGTATTGTTAATTGCCTGTACAATTTTTATTGGATTTTGTTAAATTAAACATATGATTCTGTATTATCTGACCCAAGGTCTGAAATCTCCCAGGCACAAGCGAGCTCTGCTGTCTCAGCCCTCCATTTACATGTTTATTTACTGCCTTCCAGATCCCTGGGTCTGCACTCTGCAGCCTCTGATGAATAAATAACCAGTGTCCTTGTAGGCCAGATTGATTAAATGTATTTAATTAATGAGCCCAGCTTCCCTTGAGGACTTTCCCAGCTAAAATACTGAAACCAGCCTTTTCTATATGACACCACCAGGACCCATTGATTTGAAACAATATGAAAGAGGATTAATTTAGTAACTTCATTGATTCCATAACAAGTATATCCCAGAAGGAATGGGAAAACCTGCGGAGGGCCTGGGTCCCAGGCCATCTGCACGCGGCCGGCTCCAGTTGCACGGTTCCTGCACCCCTCCAGTGCCCGGTCCTCTCCTTTCCTCCTCTCCCTCCACACCTGTGCGGATGGAGGGAGCCAGCTCTGGAGCATCAGCACTTTCTGCTTGCTGCTAAAGGCCCTGCAGGGCTGCACATGTGTATTGAAAACTGTGGGGAGCGAGGAATGCCCCTCACAGGGAAAAACAGCCTGCTGGTGCTCAGGAGCAGTTTGTTCTTTCCTCAAACCACAGGTCAATATATGGTGTTTCAGGGGAAGAGACAGAGAAATCCTGTGTAAAAGGGATGCAGAGGAGTCGCTCCAAGCATGGGAGAGGTGCTGGAGGAGGACTCACAGTCCATACGGATATGGGGCAAAGACAGTGGACCCAGGGCTCTCCAGCCCTGTTCCTTCCTGCTGCCAAACACTTGCAGCTTCCTAAAAGCAGCCCGCAGGATCTGCCCTAATTCCCCATTAGCGAAGGCAGTGACAGGCGGACGTTAAGAGCTCCCCGGGGCCCCTCCTCACTGTGCAGGTTGCTGAGACATCACGACCAGGGCTCCAAAGTGGCTCTGAGCAGCTCCGAGCACAGCCCCGCGGCTTTGTAGCTGGGCACAGGCACGAGAGAAACGCCCTTGAGGTACCCTTGAGAGCGCCCCGGGGCTGCTCCGCACGCAAGCCCGTACTGGAGCCACATCCAAGTCCATCCTGGAGCTCCCCAGGCAAGGGAAGCTGCAGAGCAGGACTGGGGACGCTGTGCAGGGCCTGACTAAAGCAGCCCTGCCCTGAGGGTCCCGTCGCTCGAGGCATCTGCCAGCAGGAGCTTCCTCCTGCTCCTGGCTTTTCCCTTCCAAAGCAAGGAAGGGGGCAGGTCGTCTCAGCGCCCTCACCACGCTCAGCCACAGACCTTGCCCAACTTAGCAGTGTCCTAGAGAAGCTGCCTCACGGGTTTATTAATTAATTCATTAAATTACTGCTGAAGCTAATTGAGACCCGCGTGCTGCTCCGCAGCTCCCCGCGCACTGGCCGCGCGCAGGCAGGAGCGCAGCGTTGCGGAGAGCACCAGCGTGCAGCTAATTAGCCACCGCGCGATGCCCGTGGGAGCCTCCAGCGCCAGACTTGCCGTGCGTCCTCCTTGCCGCCTGACACACACGTCTGCCAGGCTCATCTTGGTGACGATCATCAGGCTTTAATTAGTCTCAAGCATGCTGCCTGTCACAAACACTCTGCTGGGGGTTGTTTGTTTTAATTTGATCAGGGACAGGGGAAGAAAGAGGGAGAAGGAAGGTAATTAAATTTGACTAAAACTCTCTCAATGCCGTTCAAGCTGGTGTCCTCATTTGCGTAGCCCTCCACCTGCAGCACAGCCGCTTCCCGTGTGTTCATACGCATTTCCGTGGGGCCGCGCGCGTCTGCGGAGTCAAGAGAGTGGCTCTCCCCGTGCTCCGAGGTGGCACTGCGGGTCCGGGAAGGGCTGCGTGTTCCCCGTGTGCCCCTGCGTGTTCCCCGTGTGCCCCTGCGTATTCCCTGTGTGCTCCTGCGCGTTTCCTGTGTGCTCCTGCGCGCTCCTTGTGCACTTCGTGTTTGCTTCTGTGCACTCCCTGTGTGCTCCTGCGCACTCCCCGTGTGCTCCTGCACGCTCCCTGCACGCTCCCCATGTGCTCCTTGCATGCTCCCCGTGTGCTCCTGCATGCTCCCTGTGTGCTCCCTGTGTGCTCCATGTGTGCTCCCCGTGTATTCCGTGTGCGCTCCCTACGTTCTCCTGCACGCTCCCTGCACGCTCCCCGTGTGCTCCTGTGTGCTCCCTGCACGCTGCCCATGTGCTCCTGCGCACTCCATGTGCGTTCCCTGCGTGCTCCCTGTATGCTCCTTGTGCACTTCCCGCATGCTCCCTGCGCACTCCTGTGTGCTCCCTGCATGCTCCTTGTAGTGCTCCCGGTGTGTTCCCTTGCGCGCTCCCTGTGTGCTCCCCACACGCTCCCTGCGCTCCGCGCGCTCCTCACACAGTCCCGGCTGCAGCTGCTGGTCCCTGGCGGTCGCTGGCTCTGCGGTGTGGACATGCAGCACTGGAGCAGGGAGCCGGGGGTGCTGGGCGTGCTGGCAGCGCCCGTAGCTGTGCAAGGAACCGGGAAGCACCAACTGGGTGTCCTGGCAGTGATGGCAGCAGGATGGTGTCCCAGGAAGGTCGCCTGGCACTGGTCACAGCAGAGTCCTGCCTTAGCCCGGGAACTTGAGCAGGGAATGTGTATTTGCCTCAGACAGGGAATCTGCTGGAGCAAAGTGCACTGAAATCTTCCAAGTGCTCAGGAAGAGGTGGGCAGAAATGCCAGAGCCCCAGCAAGGGGCCTGGGGAGCAGAGCGGCACCAGGGCCTGCGGTGGGAAGGAGCCAGAATGAGAGAGGAGCCAGAGCTGCGGACGTGAATCCAGGTTCCCAAGGTCAGGAAAGGCTGAGTCCAGTTAGAGCTGGGGTTTCGGTTCCCAAGCAAGTGGCAGGTCATTATGGGGCAGACGGGGCTTCCACACCCAGCCCTTGGTCCCTTAAACGAGTCCCCTTTGGCTCTCAGTGCTTCTCTTCTCCTGCTTGTGTTTCCCTGTGTAATCTGGAGAAAATACTATTCCTAATTTCCCTGTTGCTCTGTCCATAAAGCAATTATCTGCTAATTATTTCTGCTCATTGGCAAGATAGTTGTAATGATATTTGCTAAACATTTGATTATTATGGCAAACATCATTTCTGGATTTGCAGTCAGGGCCGTGAGTGCTGAAGAGAGGTGCTGCCAGAGCTTGTCGTTGCAGGCGGCTGCAGGGGTTTGGGTTGGGTTGGGGTTTTATTTTTAGAGATGCTACAGTGCTGGGAATGGCACATGGCTCTCTCCTGTTCCAGCCAGCCTTGGCATGGGATGTCTGCCATGGGCATGCCTGGATGGTGCCTTTGGAATGGGTCTCCGGGCACTGCCCCTGGCAGCACAGATGCCACCACTGAGAGGCATGAGGAGAGACCGTCATGAGGCCGGGGGAGCCCGGCCGCGCTCCAGGACCTCATCTCGAGCAGCTCAGAACGGTCCCTGCTGCCTAAGCCTGCAATGTGGGACACTTCTCGGAACAGATTGATTCACCTCCCAGCACAGGAATCTTCTTTCAAGCCCTGGTTTTGCCTGGGGACCATTGTGCAGAGCTTAGGAAATTCTATTAAAGGCCTTTCTGGCTGATTTTCTGTAATCAGTGACTTACACCAGGAGCCATCAGAAGAGGAGAGGAATCATCCTTAAGCCAAGCAGCGCTTTGCCACGGGGGTTTTGCCCGCTGCCGTTAGCCGGTTAAAGGAACATGAGCTTTGCTCACGCGGCTGCCCCTTGCTGTGTGAGCCCTGGTGGGAAGAAGAACCCAGGAGACCTTGTGGGGCGGTCACAGCGCTCAGCATCCCGGCAGCTGCTGAGACCAGCTGGGAAAAGTGGAGGAAATTTTCCCTGCGGGCTCCGAGGGGCTCCGGGTGGGAAGGCAGCGGCTGCCCAGGACGTGCTGGGCACATGGAGGCTGCTCAGGCACTGCTTGGCAGCGCCGCTTCCCCAGGGCTGGCTGGAAGGGAAACTCCGCGTGGAGGACGGGAAGGAGGGCCAGGGGTGTCAGGATATCGGTTCGGAGGCAGGAAAGGCCCCGGCAATACAAGCCCCATGTGACAAAGAGGACAGTGGAGAGGGGCAGAGCAGTGCCAAGAAGTTAAACTCTTACAGAGCCAGTGGGGGGAGAGAGAGCGTGACCCGTGCAAAATGAACAGGCCGCGTTCCCCATGCACGGGGACCTCTGGGGAGCCAGTTACTCTCCAGGAAAATCAGGGTGTCCCTGCTGGAGCGTCTCCCAAAAATCCTCTTACACAGTATTTAGGAAGCTGTATCTTTTAAGATGCTTTAAGGGATAGAGGGTATGACCCTAAAAAGCAGCACAGCTCAGTATTTATGTCTAAATATCCAACATCAGAATAAAGCATTCTTGTCAAACTTCTTGTCTGCTTTAAGGTTGGCAATTTCACACAATTTCAGCATGACTGCTAAAAAGCAAGGGCCTTCATAGCCCAAATATTTTCATGTGATTTATTCTGCAACAATCTGCAGAAGTAAGAAGCATCAAAGTTTGCAGAATACGGAAGAAACTGCAGAGTGTGCTGGTTTAAATAGCTTTAGCAATTGGTTCTACTTCCCAGTAGCTGCGCAGCGCAGATCAGTTACAGGCTGTACCACCTCTGCCCTGCTTAGTCACTGGGGAGGCAATTTCTGTTTCTCCAGCAGAGCTCAAAACAGAAATGAGTGAGCTAATTATTTTATTTCAACACTTCATTGCCTGCAACCATATTTCTGCTCAGCTCTCCACACTGAGGAGTTTGCTGCGCACTCCCTTGCTCTTCTGCTCTGAGTACTTCTACACGGTCACCTTGGTGGAAGGTTTTCCCACCGTGGGTTTCCTAAGGCCTGGCCGACCCATCGGCCTGGCGAGCCCTGGAGCGGTTGATGAGATGCAGAGCGGGTGGGATGTGACTCCGGGCAGGCCACGTAAAGCCGGATCACTTCCTAGCGCCAAAAAGAGCGTCGTGCCGTGGTTATCCAGTACAGTGTGTGTTTCCTGAACATTCGTGGACTGCAAGAGTTTACTGCAGGTCTGCACCAGGTCAGATCTCCCTTTTGGATAACCAGAACAAGTGTTTTGATTTTAGACATACTGAATGAGCGGGGTTCCCTGGCTGCTGCCTAGGTGGTTCCGGTTGATAACTAGCCTTGTTATTGAAAACACTAACTTTATTTCCAGCCTGAATTGGTCTCACTTCCCCTCCAAACACCGTTTTTTCTTCTTGTTGTCTGCAAAGTTCAAGCGCTGTCCAGCAGCAGCTGCTTCCCTCCCCAGGTGCATCCTTGCTCTCTTTCCTTGGCAGAAGGCAGCACTCGGACTTGCCAAGAGGAGAAACATCCCCACAAGAGGTGGGAATAGCTCGGAGCAAAAGCACCAACGATTCCACACAAAAAAAAAAACTGCAGAAAACGTCTCGGTGTTGCCAGCTGTGCATGACAAGCCCCGCTGGTCGCTGAGAGCAGCGCGGCAGCGAGCGCGAGGCAGCAGGGCCCTGTCTCGTTGCTGGCTGCACAGCAGCAGCGCTGGCCGGGACGGCAGGATTTGAAGGGCGGCTTTTCCTCCTGTGCCACCCAGGCACCTGCCCTGCTTCACAGCGTGTATCCTACGCCCGCAGCAGCCTTTGCTCAGCAAGGAAATGCTCCTTAGTGCTGTTTTGTAGTGGTGATAGCTCAGGCTTCGGGGGTTTTCAACCTCAAACTGCTCAGACCCAGAAGGAAATGAGGAGCAGTGAAACACGCTTCTGGGCAAGTAAAGGAGCCGGTAGCCGCCCCTGACAAGGGAGATCCACCATCAGAGCCTTCCCCGCCTGCAGCTGACACAGGAACCGA
>NW_010583038.1:38087-56435 GCF_000705375.1 Tinamus guttatus | reverse complement strand
GCCGGCCCCGGCCCCCGCCGCAGGGCCGGGGATAGCGGGAGCCGCGCGGCCGAGGGGCTGCGCCTCCCGTCAAAGACACACGGAGGGCGTTGGAAACCCAAACCCCGTGGTTTCGGTTTTCAGGCCGGCCCCTGCTCCGGCCCTGGAGCGCCGTCACGGACTCGCCCTCGCAGAGCGCTCGGAATTTGCCTCCCTGCGGGATAAACCGTCCCCGGCGCCGCTAACACCCCCGTCCCCGGGTGCCCCCGCGGGAGCCCCGCACTCAGCTGGGGCCGTGGCCACCACCGCCGCGACCGTGACCAGCTCTGCAAGCAGGGGGCTATTGGCAGCAACAAGCGTGGCTGGAGCTGGGAGAAACAGCAGGGGAGAAGGAACAGAGCCCTCGCGCGAGGCCCGGCTGCTCATCACACCCCTATTCACTGCTCCTTAGCTGCCTTTGCAAACGTTTGTGTGAGCCTAGGTCTGCTCCGAGACCATAGTAAAAGGAAGTGCCACTGATGTCCGTGTGAGTAATCGTGTACAGCGGCCTGCAAGCGAGGAGTCTCCTTGTGGGCACATAGGAAAAACAGCACCCATGTCAGGGTCGCTTTAGAAACGAGCTACAGCAGCTCTGGTGTCACGGGGGACGGAGCCTCCACTCAGGGCAGCAGTGGGGAAGAAACTCGCTGCATGTGGGCAGCGAGGGATGAGGAGCAGGGGCCGTGCGCGGCCAGGGCTGCATCGCATGGAGTGGCCAATGGGGCCAATGGACACACGTCCCTTAATGTCAGGTCCCCCCCAGCCTCAGCAGCAAAGAGGGACAGTGCTCACAGCATATCAGGAAAGGGAAGAGGGGACACAGCAGTGACAGCTGGGGACACGCAGATCCAACCGAGGAGGGGCAGAGTTCGCGGGGCTCCTGGGCGCAGAGGACGGCCCCCCTGCAGCAGGCACGCGGGCTATGTCACCATCGGTGCCAGTTGCCGCCTCCGTCTCCCTGTTGCTCATTCCTCGCATTCTGGCTCCGGTCCCGGGCCTGGCACCGAGCACAGCGCCTTTGTGTCCGTTCCTGGTCCACCATGCCCAGCTCAGGCGCAGGGGCAGAGACAACCTCGTGCGTGTCCCCTCAGCCAGGGCTCGGGTGGCAGCTCAGCCCCGGGAGGCGGCACCACCGTCTGCCGCGTGACCAGCTCCTAGGGAGACTCTGGCACTTCTTGCAGTCCTGGCCCCGCGGCCGGGATCCCGCAGCAGAGCCGGGTGCGGGGCCATGGCCAGAAGAGCCAGGTTTGGCGTGAGCAAAACGTGTTGAGAGAGCGGGGAGGCAGTGAGGGGACCTGCGGGCGTGAGGGGAACGGCTGGCAGGAGGGGACCTGTGAGCACCAGGGGCTGGCAGGAGCCAGACCTGCTCTCCTCTGGGGTGGCCTCACTCACGAGGCACCTCCATTTGCTTCCTCTTCAACCAGGGGCAGCAGCTGGGCCATTCCCAAAGGAAGGACTCGTCGGGAAAGGAAGGATTCCTTGGGAAGAGCAGAGGCAGCTATGGGCTCATGGCCATTCCCGTTTCCTCTTGGTCTCGTCACTTTTTCCGCTGGAGGCTCCGGCTGGCAGCTGCGCTGAGATGCAGCACAGGGCAGGGCCACACGATATGGGATACGCGACCCTCCAGATGGGGCAGGTGTCTATAAACACATGAATTAATTGCAATGGATGATGGAGGTATCTCTGCCCTGCTGAAAAACATGAAAATCCTTCCTGAAAGGGCAAGATCCACAGAGCTCTAAGCTGCCCGAGAAGTGATGCAGCAAGCACCTGGTTCCACAGATTGCTCTGATGGGAATTAGCCCTATTCCCCCTTTCAAATAAATAAATAAAATAATCAGTGCAAACAGAAGCAAATTGTCTCCTTCCCAGTGCCTGGGAAAAAGACCATAGACTTCTGCCTATCTTTGTATCTTCTTCCTATCTAGTCAACCCAAAAGCGTTCAAGTAGTTTTAAATGGAGGATCCATCTTCTGCCTACCAGGACGTTACCTTCATAGGTCTCAAGTACTGGACCTGCTGCCAAGGGGCTGAAACACAGACATGGAGTTTCCCAAAGACATTCTTTCCTCCAGGACAGACTCCCTTGCTGCATGTGTCCCTAACGCAGCTACTCTTTATGTCTCTCTCCTACTGAAAAGGCAATAGCAATTTCTGTTAATGCTGTATATACACACCACTATCACCTTCCCATTTCCATAAGAGCCCGCTTTAAGTTCGAGCATGTTTTAAACAGGAGGTGCTGCAGGGAATGACGTCCTGGACAGACTTATCGAGAGGTTCCAAGGAGGTCGCAGGCAACCAGGAGCCAGCGGTGCCCCTGCACTGCCCGTCCCCGCGGGTGCCACCGCACAGCTGGCCCCACAAGGGCCTTCTGGGCTCCCTCAAGGCCCGAGCTGCTGCCCTGGGGACAGCACGTTCTCAGTGCCCATCCTATGGAGCCGGCATCGTGCTGAACGCGCCAGCGGCCAGCGAGCTCTTCCTTGCCGGCCAGGGCTGCTCTCAGCACTGCTGTTGCTCACACGGGCACCATTAATAGCAATTAAGGACTGGCAGCCTTGCAGGTAGCACCTCCCGTGCAGGACAAGCGGCCGTGGGTGCCGGTTCTGCTCACGCCGGGTGCTGGGAGCCCTGCACACGTGAGCAGTGCGCGGGGCGTTAGCGGGCGGTGATTTTCCACCTCCCGCTCTGAGCAGGCGTTTCCCAGAGGCCAGGAAGAGAACAGCTGCTTGCAGAGCGGGCGCTGGCCGTGTCGGCAGAGCAGGAACAGGGACCCTTTTATTTTAATAATGCCCGATTGGCAGCTCCCTGCTGGAAGACACAGGGAGCGCAGAAGGAGCGTGGGATGGGGTGGCCAGAGCAGCAGGGAGGGGAGATCCCTGCAGCTCCTCCTCGCTGGCCCAGGCCCCGGCTGGCACCACGCAGAGGCCGTGCCCAGCTCCGGCACCGGCACCGCGCACAAGACGCCGCTCCGGGCCGCAGAGGCCGAGCTCTGCCCTGCGGCGCCCACAGCGCGGCTGGGTTCCACGCAGCCCCACGCTCCCCAGTGGGAATATCTCTGGGCCCAGCAGGGCTTTTAACTGTCTCCTGGTGTCCTGGCCACCCCCGAGCCCGCAGCCAGGGCAGCCAGCAGCAGTGCCGTGAGGAAGGCCCCGCACGGAGCTGCGTGACCATCAAATAGCAACGCTGAAACAGGCAGCGTGCACTCGAAGGGATACCCCGACCTTGCCGGGCACAACGGGGTCCTTGGCTTTTGTGCTCAATCAGAAATAGTTTCTGCCACTGCTCCCTTCACCTGAGCACATGGCACCTCCGGGGCTCTTCTCCAAGGACAATCGTCTTCCTCAAGGGGCTACTGCTTAAGTGGAGCCACAGGTCACGCGCTGGGACCTCCCCACAAGGGAGGGACCTCCCCACAAGGGACCGTGCGGCATCAGAGGAGAACCTATAAAATGAGGACAGTAAAGGCATAGTCTTGGCCCATCCAGATCCCGTTATAAACGATTGTGATCCAGCGCAATCACTGATCAAAACGAGGGGAAATATCCTGGCCGTTGTCCATGGGCACATTGAACCCCACGGCCAAGGCCGCCAGCCCTTCCCTGGCCCAGAGCCAGTCCTCAGGGATCCCCAGGGAACCCGCCGCTTTATAGAGGCTGCGGCGGAAGAGGGAGAAGCAGCACGTTACACTCGCAATATTTATCTGCAGCATTAACATTCCTCTGATATCTTCAGTTCCAAATGCTGATAACATTTTTTTCTTAACTCTAAAATGCTGAATGCTGGATTAATGCTGAACTTGTCAAAAAAAAAAACCTACACCAAGTCTCTGGCCTCTTTTCAATTCCCAAAGAGTGTAAGAAGACATCCCATGCTGAACAGTCCCACAGAGGTCCTGGCAACAGCTAAATCTGCATTTTTCTCCTCAAAGAGATTATAAATGCATGGTATTCACAAATAAAACACTCCTTAACTTTGCATATGTGCCAAAGCCACCTAAACGGTGCAGATGACTAGTCCTCACTGAGACTCTCAAAGATCCCCAGTGTTTAGAGACCACTGAGGACCCCCAAAAGCCGGAGTCGGTGCCGCTCCGGGGGGCTGAGCAGCTTCGAGCTGGGCGGCTCTTGCTCCGCTCCCTGAGATGGCTCTGAAAATACAAGGCCGTAGGTAACGGTCCGAAACCCGAGCGCTCCAACAGCCTAAGCTTTGGATCAGCAATTTTGATGAAAGTGAGAAGTTCGGCCACGCTAGGGAGGCCGTCCTGGCTTTCCCCGAAACAAGAAGCCTCCCAGGCATCCATCTGCTCCGGGCCGTCTCCTGCCTCGGCTGCCCCCGTCTCCGCTTTCAAAGCGCAGCATAGGAGGGGGCTGACACCAGGGGCAAAAATAGCACCCACAGGGCAGGGCAAAGCAAGAATAACCGAATACAGTGCGTGCCGCCGGCTTGGGCGCCTCCCCACCCTGCACCAGGGTCACTGCAAGGTCCGGGCTTTTTTTACCCAGGGTTTCAGGGTGTCCGAGCGGCCGCGGGATGGCCTGGGCGAGGAGCAGAGGTTGGTGACACCAGGAAGTGACGGCATTGGCTGGGGACTGGTGGCATCGCCACGAGGACGCGGTCGGAGCCACCGCTCGTGCCCAGCAATCAGCGGATCCCGGGAGAGGCTGGGGCTGTCCCTGCTGCGGCGCCTTCCAGCCCATCACGTACCAAACTATCAGAGCATCATCTCCCGCACGGCACCATGGTGGGATCTGAAGGTTTAGGACCATCCTGGATAGAAAGAAACTTCATCACCGCACACTCAACGCTTAAAGAGGAGAAGTGGAGTTCTCCCTCTTCCCACCATCGCATCCGTAAAAGGCCCTAGGGAAAGCTGATGTGAGGCTTTCAGGTTCTTCTCCCTTCTGTTTAAGGTAATTGCAATGCGTTTGTTCCAAAACCATCACCGTACTGAGCACAATTAGATTCGTTTGGGAAGCAGGAGTCCAAGTATTTGAGGTGAAAAACTGTATTTGCAGGTTCAGTGCAGTCTGAGATACAAAGTAACCCTCCAAGCTGCTCCCTTGCTCCAAGCAAAGGGGAGCAGCCCTAACCCGGCTTCCTGCCGGGAGCTTGTCTAGGATCAGTGCCCACCGGGCAGAGCTCCCTCCTGGTGCCAGGCGCTGTCCCGCCAGGGCCACCCACTGTGCCCAGCTCGAGCGGTGCCGTCTCGCGCAACGCCCGTCGCAGAGGCCGTTCGGCCACATTCAGCACCTGCAGCTGCCACCGTCGGCGCTGCCCCGGGCGAGGGAGCGAGGACAAGGGGCTGCAGGAGCCCCAGGGGCTTCCCTAGGCGGGGGCTCAGCCAGCGCCTCGGGCTCCCGGACCCTCTCCACGGCCTCCGCTTTGCGGGGCTCAGTCTGCCCGTGGCATGAACACAAGAGCTTGCACCAGGGAGCATGGGGTGCCCTTGTTTAAATATATTTTAAATAACACAACTAGCGTGAAGACTTTTTCAGTAAATTACAGACAAGTTAAAGAAATTACAGAGTGTGCTGAGCGATACCAAAGGAAAAGGAAATGGCTATCAGGATTAAACCTGCACAGCCACAAATGATTTCAAGTCTGTTAAATTCCAGCACCTAAGACCACGCAGCAGAGAGGAGTCTGCGCAGGTTTGTGCACCAAGGAGAGCTCCAGCAAGGCCTGCTCTGACGCTGCCCTTCACCGGCCTCTTGAGCGCAGAAGAAGCTCAAACACAGCGAGCGTGTCCCCAGCACTGCGCTCTGACCCCGGGCTGGCGCTGGGAGCCTGCGCAGCCCCTGGGGATTTCAGGGCTAAACCCAAGAACCGGCGGCTCCTCCTGGGCCGGGCCGAAAGCTTCCCGCAGAGCCGCCCTACTGAGGGCCAGCCCGGGCGCTTCCCGGGTGAGCAGCAGGACAGCGAGCGGCGGCCACTCGCCCTGGCACGGCCACCACCCCGCGGAGCCCCGCGCTGCCGGGAGCCCTGGCACCGCACGAGCCTCCTCGGAGAGGCCGGGCAGGCTGCAAGGAAGCTTCGGAAAACACTCCCTGCAAACACTCCCACGCCACGGAAGCATCATTATTTAACAGCAGGCCCTTTTCTCCCTTCAGGAAGGTCCCTGTGCCCGCGGACCCAGCAGCACCTGCCCCATGCCCAGATCCCGCGGCAAAGGTGGATTGGGAGCTGGGAAAGGGGAAGCAAAGGAAGCGGAGGGTTAATGAGCAGGATTTCTGACTCTTTAAAGATTGAAAGGGCAACAGAGCCTCAGAGTGAGCAGAGCGCCAGCCGTGCGGTGGTGCCCTCGCTGGGCACCCTCCTGCAGCAAGGAAGGCCCCGCGGTGACAGTGACAGTCGTGGGAGGATCCGCAACACCAGCTGGGTCTCACATTCAAACCAGCGCTCGGAAACACTCCAACCTGCCTGCCAGGGCTTGGCTGCAAGTCCCTGAAATAAAAACCACCACAAAAGCATCTTTCCTTTTCTGTTTATAAAGATGACCCGAGGCCAGGCCGGAGACGCCTCCTGCCCTGTCCTGCACGGCCGCCCGGTCCCCCTTCCCATCCCCGCAGAGGGCGGGATGCTCATAGGGGTGGCTGCTGATGTCTTTAAAGGGAGCCTGAATTGCAGGGAGGAGCAGGCTTTAGCCAAGGGCACGGTACGGATACCGGCAGCGTATCCGCACGCGGGACAGCGGCGCGGGGAAGCCTTGAGGAGCACCAGAAAGCCGCGGGCCGGCGCCCCCCGGCCCCGCCTGCCCCCGGAGCCAGGTCGCGGGCAGCAGCCCCTGCCCCCGGGTCCCGCTCCGACGGGTGCCCAGGCTCCAGCTCAGGGAGCTCGTCAGGGACCAAGAGGGGAGAGGAGGGGGGCCGCTCTTGCTCTCCGCTGCTGCTGCAAGGGCTGTTCTTGCTCTCCGCACGGCCCCTGTGCCACACGCAGCGCTCCCCGAAGCTGATAGCACCTGGGCCGTGCTCCAGGATTCCCACCAGGAAAGGCGGGGAGGCAGTGCCGGGTCCATCCCCGGCGCCAGGCTCAGGGCGCCGGGGACACGAGGGGTCCCAAGCAGCTCCATTCCCGCCGGGAGCAGAAGAGCAGAGTGCGAGAAGCCCATCTGGACGGCCAGGGGCCCGAGGCAGGGGCCTCCCGCAGCCACTGCTCCTGGGCTCCATCACTCGCGAGCCGTGGGCACGGCCTGACGGAGAGCTGGTGGCAAAGAGAGCTTCAGGGAGGCCTCCGGAGGGACGCAGCAGCTACAAGGAGGCAGTTAGGGGGGTGAAGTGTTCCTGGTTGGTGTTTTGTTTTTTTTCTCCTCTCCCCTATTTTCTTGTTCCCCATTTCCATTCCATAGGAAAGGAATGTTTTTATGCAAGGCTTGTCCATGTTTTACTCACTGCAGCACGTGAACTCTTTTCATTCATATTTAGCATTCCAGTATACGCTCACTTCATTTTCAAAGTCCATGGGTGCTTTAAAATACTTTGCATATATTAGAATAAGCAAAAGCTTCTGTAGGTTCTCTAGCAGTTTCCTGTGCGTTTTCTGCACTAGTACTTCTTGCAAATTATAATACACATACAGTTTCCCTAGGAGCACCATTCAGTCTAGCCCCACATTTTTGCTTTACGTTCCTCATTTCTCACTTAAAATAGGGAACTCCCTTCACCAGTTCAGAACAAGTCTGTGTTTCCCAGGACACGCTTTATCCCAGCAGCGTCCCGGAGCTCGGGGCACAGCCAGGGTCTGGGAAGGTCTCGCTGATGCATGTCGCAGTGGCTGCTGTGCCAGGTGCGTTGGGTGCCCGCGGGGGAGGTGGCCGCAGCCTTGGCGGGAGCCGGGTGCTGCAGGAGACGCGTTCGGCCGCGATGGGGCCCAAGGGCTCTGTTTTCTCCTCTCGCAGGGCCAGCAGGACCGGCAGCGCCTGCTCCCCTGCAGCACCACAAAGATTTGTGCAGCTGCTGCCTCCTGCATCCACCCTTGTGAAGGACGAGCCGAGGCCCCAGCTGACGCTCAGCTCCCTCCCCTCGTGGTACGGCACAAACAGCGGATTGATCAGAACAGGCGCCTCGGAAGGCCCACGGGTGTAAGCGTGCCAGGCGCAGCCGGGCTGCAGCAGGCTGAACAGACTCACCCTGTTCGTTCTCCCATGCAATAGAGGAGTTTGAGCCGTGCAGCGCACGCATGCAGGGTGACAAGGTTCAGGGAAAACATCCAAGGCAGCAGTAACGAAGCTGCACTTCCTGCACTGACGAGCGGCTTTGTAGGTTCACAGTCTTAGTGGGATTGAGAAAAAAATGCAGAACAAGCTCTAGAAAGAAGGGCTTCTTTCCTCGCGTCTCTGCAGGCCATGTCCCCTGGCACACGTGCACACGGAGCCCCGCATGGTGTCAGCCGCACGATGAAGCCCAGGGCAGAGCAGTGCAGGGCCCGGGGCTGGCCAGGACGGGGCTCCCGCAGCTCCCTGGGCTCCCGGCGCCTCGGGCTCCTCAGCGGTTTTACCCACGATGTCTCCGCTGAGCTGCCGCGCTGCCGATGCGGGGTGCTGATGCGGCACCGTGGGCTGCCCCGCGGAGAGCATCCAGCAGCCCCTGCCTCCCCTGGCAGCTCCCTGCTGCCGCCGCTCCGTGTCACCCGGGGAGTGGGCAAAGTTCAGGCTCACGGGACTGCTGTGACAACACCCACTTCTTACCGGAAACGTCCCCTGTCGTTCCTCATTTTCTGATGGTCACTGAAGCCATGGCTGTGTCCTCACGTGCAATCCCGTGCATGGAACATTAGTCTTGAAGGTTGGGGAGGAGGAGGAGCACACGGCGCTTTATCCTCACGAAGCAGCGTGACGGAGCTTGGCTCCCTGTGCTCGCCCATGGGATGCAGGCGCAAGCTCTGCTCCCTGTGGGCTCCTCCTGCCCGGCCTCCGCTCGGTACACGAGAAGGCCTTGGCCTCCGCGCCTGCCCCGGGGGTGAGGGCCGGCTCCGGCCTTGGCCAGGAGCCTCCCCGCGTTCCCAGCACGCTGGGAGCAGCGTCCCCGGCCCGTCCTGGGGCAGGGGCTCTATCCTGGCTAATTCCCCGCCACGCACAGCTCAGCATGCTCCAGTGCTTTGGGGATTGGATAGAAACTCATTTTCAGCTGCATTTTACTCCACTGCTGATTCGCAAGAAGATAAAGCTGGTTTTAGAAATAAAATATTATTCTTGTCTGGAGAAAGGTAGAAGAGGGAGGAAGGAGTCACGATTTCTCTGGATTCCCCAACCTACCTGCTGCCCTCAGAGCTTTGCACTAGATACCTCCGCTTTGGGCAAGGGTCAAGGCCACCAGGAGAAACAGCTGATTTTGAGGTGACAAGCCGGAAAGGCTTTGAGACACCTCCTGTTCGTAGCTAGGGGATTTTATAAAGCTTTCTCTTTCCTTGTCATCCCACCACTCCCCAGCCCCTGGGAGTGCCCACGCTCGCATGCTCAGCACACCCCCCCTAAGCGGGGCTTGGTGCTGATGTCAGCCCCATATCAGCCCTCCCAGCACAACCGCTCTGGCTCACTCATGAACTTGCCAACTCCCAACCCACGGGCATCGTCATGTGCTGAAGGACGCTCAGGGTTAACAGTCACCAACTCGCGTCAGTGCTTTGGTCTCCACAAAGTTGAAGCTCAATCTGCATAAGACCAACACGAACAGCTTTTAACCTCTTTAGACTAAAGCTGAATTTGAAACAGTGACCTAGAGGCAAACTATCAGCTCTGGAATAGGAGATAAACACCTGCCCTGTTATATCAGAGCATCCTCTGCATCAGGAAGGTCTCCTCAGAATGGGTCTTTAATACACAAGTTTCTGCTTCCAAAGGCAAAGCAACATCGATTGCAAGCACTACTTCTGCACAAAGGTCAAGCTTTTTGACACTTCAGATACCCTCGGTAACACCTCTTTTATGTGAAAGACAAGTTGCTTCGATAACTCCGCCATTGCTCCTGAGACAGGATATACTGGGCGTTTACACAAACCAGCATTAAAGCGCTGGGGACCTACAAGTATCTAGCAACTCCTGCTCTGAGTATCTTGAAATTAGGCTCAGTTTGTCACGTAACAATAACTTGGGCAAGAGTAAAATCAATTGCACCGAGCAATTGTTTCAAGAATTGCAGAAATGTATCTGGCCAATATAATTTAGAGCACAAACATATTAATTGACTAATGCAAAACTCTTAATGATTTCCTATACCCAATTTAACTGAAGTTACTTGAATGCATACATAGTTATCACCCTGGGGAAATTGGTAAAATTTAATGATTTCCCCATTGCCGTAGTAAAGTGTCCTTTAAAAAAAAATGCCACTTGTTAAATAAAAAGCAATCTTCTTGCTAAAAATATAATAAATATCACAGAAAAGGCAAACTACATATAAACTCTACTGCATAAAATGTCAGACTCAAAATTTTGAGCATTTCAGAAATTGGTTGTGCCTCAACTTAGAACTTCAGAATTAATTTCCCTAATTACAAGCAATTTTTTCTCACTAGCAAGACAAAATCTAGAAAGCAGCTCATCGCCTCTTAAATCTCTTCCTATGGAAACAGAGCAAGGACAGGGGGCCAGAGCCCTCGTTGTCCCCAGCCCCGCGCGCGTTTCCGAGGCCTGCGAGGCCTTGCTGCCCTCTCGTGACCGTTCGCAGGTTCCTTTGGCTGCGTCCGGGAGCCTCGCGGCAGTTAAAGCCGTGGTTAGTTGGGTACCTTCTGCTTCCAAGCGCCATCCCGCCGTGCCCGCGGGCTGTTTGCCGTGGCTTCACGCACGAGCGGGAGGGCTCTCCCGAGGCGCCCGCCGGTCCCTGCAGTGCGATGCAGCCCCGCGGGGCAGATGTACCCGGGGCTGCCGCCGCTGAGACCACCCTAGTCAGCAATGTCCTAATTGACACATATTTATTAATCCGCCTTCCCGTGAAGGATCTGCTCAGACCTTATCCGTGCGCCAAGTCCCCGTGGAGCAGCTCGGAGGGAGCTGCCGCCCTCCAGCCCCACGGGTCCCCGCACTGCCCCTGCCCTCAAGGCTGAAGTTCCTCCGGCTGCCAGGCGCCCACATCTCCTCCATCCACACGGGAGGCTGCCTGCACCCTTTCCAGGGCATTTTAATTTAGCAGCATTAAAGTTAAAACAAGGCATTTGCATTCTCATTGGTTTTCAACAGATCAAAAGGGAATTCAAGCACGTACAGCAACTGCCAGTGATAAACAGCATCAAAACCTTAGTGGGAAAGGAAGTCTGGTTTGTGTGAATGACCATCTTCAAACCCTGCTGGCAAGTTAAAACACTTCATTCAGGAAGAAACCTGCTTTTCCCCTCACCGCTCCTTCCTCAGGCAGCTTCAAGTCAAAGCGGTTTGCCTCAGGAAGCACAATAACCAAATTCACATCCATTTCCTAATATAAATTTAAAATGGTGGTGGTTATAAGGATGCATTTGGGGAGAAATATGTGGAAAAAATAATAAAAAAATACAATGGATGTGGTTTACGGTATACAACTGGTTGAACAAGATGAAGCACCGTTCAGGAACAAGCATTCCCTGCTCTTTCACACAATACCACGACTAAGGGAATATCACAAAATGAATTCTAGGCAGTCTGAATATCCAACAGGCTTGAGGTTCTTGACTCACCTGAACCAGAGGGTTTTTAGCTGTTCTTCAACATGCCCGTGTCCAGCTTGCTTTGGGAAGCTCTCTGCCAAGGGGATTCGCTTGAAGCAGGGGCTCCACAGCACTAAGTCTGGCTGAGGAACAAGGGCCAGTTTTGGCTTAAGTCAATCCTCAATCAATCAATTTTGCTCTCTCAGTCTTTTTAAGCAGTAGCACTTCATCTACAAGAAGGGCTAATATATTAAATAAAAGATGGCCTTCTTCCTCCCGTGCAAAGGCCAAGCCAGTTTCAGTGAAGCTTTACCAGAACCGGTTACCTTATTGGAGTGGGGAGATAATTTTCCCTAAGAAACACTGCACACTTCTCACCTCACTGGCGTTAAGTCACACAACGCAGGGACAACGACCTGCAGCAACTGCAGAGCCCAGACAGGAAAATAAACGTCCTTGACTCGGTCTTCAAGAGACAACAACGAAGTAAAACAAACACACAAAAAACTGCACATAAAGCACAACTTTATTCCTCTGCAGGTATGAATTCTCAGAAAAGTTGAGTTCCTCTTTGCATCCTGCCACCTAAAACTTTATGTCTCTAGCTATATAAATCTACTCAAAGACTTTACTGCTTTAGAAAGTGGTGTTTTTGAAACTAAAGGATTACCCTGAGCCAAAAATCAAACCTTTGCCATCCAACTGGTGTATTTCCTAGCTATATAAATCTACTCAAAGACTTAACTGCTTTAGAAAGTGTTGTTTTTGAAACTAAAAGATTACCCTGAGCCAAAATCAAACCTTTGCCATCCAATTGGTGTATTTGTATCTTATCTTTTAAATTAAAAACACCTCTCAACTGAAAACCTCAGCCTGTTTAAAAGTAAATCTAGTAAATGTAAAAATAATTCCCTCCTGCAGCATAAGCCAAGAGCAGCGCATTACAGGAAGAGCCACCAGGAGGCTCAGCTATAAGTGAAAGACAACCAAGGGAAAAGCTCTGACCATTTTTGTTAATTCCTCTATCGAAATCCTACTCTTCCTTTTCAGAAGGACGTTACCCTGCAGACACAGGGTCACTTGTGCCTTCAGAAGTACAGCTCAATTCTGCACTGTGGTGGGAAACAAGGAGTTGGCTCAAAGACCAGCTGTATCAGCACGTAGCTTTGCTACCTCCTCTTCCCTTGACTATTTATTTTTAGCTTCATAAAGATGAGCAAATGTTTAGATGGACAACTGCAACTTGAAAATTCACATCCTGCAACAGAGATAATTTATGCAATTTCAGAAAATCCCTCTGTCCCTTTTATATTTATGCATATGAAAGGCTACAACAGATACACATCAAGGTGTAAGAAAGCAAAACCAGCTTTGCACTTCCACACTCGCTTACAACAACTGCTGCACATCAAGCAATGGTCCCTGCACAGTGTAACAATGTTTTTTCTTTCCTTCTCCTCACACACAGAAACATGAAATGTACTTTTAAAGTTACACATCTAGAAATTTCCATATGCACTGAAGTGTCTGTAGGGTTTACAGCAGAAATTCCACTTTTGTATTTAAATATAATTAGGGGTATTTACATCTTAATAAGACCCGCTTAATCAATGTCAGGCCTATTTGCATGACTACAAGAGAAGGGGAATATGACACTGGCTTTCAGAAAAAGGTGACATTTTACCAGCAGCTTTTTCACCCACAGGTGTTCCAAAGCTCTTTTCTTGTATTGCTTACTCAAAATAACAGGTGACAAATCATTTCTGTGCAGCCCTTACAGAGCAGTTCTCCAGGTCTCAGCTTCTAGGTTTAAGCAGTCTGCACACATGTACACAGTTCTCCAGCACCTGCAGTATCACAGAACAAAGTCCCCTCTCCTTTTATAAAAAGTATTAGACAAAAACTTCATAGAAAAGTTACTTATTTCCCTTTAGAGGGAAGAAAAAACAATCTGCAAAACTAAATGATTTATGCTGAAACACTGTCCATGTAAACAACCACATGGAAGTTGCATGTGAGTAGTTAAGACCAGAATTTATAGGCTACTTCATAGCAGCCACTACCTTCAAACTAATTTATTTCCTGTCTTCAAGCCCTGTTTTAAAAATGTCTGGGCTTAAGTCCTTGTTTGGTGTGTTGGCGTCCAAAGATCTCATGCGGTGGAACCTAAAGCCACTTCACAAAAAAAACATTTTGTTTATACACTAGTTCACACTCTCCAGATGCTCAACTTTCTGGTGTAAATATGCACAGTGACACCTATGTCCTGCTGCAAAATAGTCTGGTTCCTCCAGGACTTTGCCTCCCTAGTCTAGGATCACAGGAAAAAACGTGTCACTAGGCAGTGTCAACACCCTCCCTCTCACAAGGTCCACGGATCAGGCAGCGCAACCACCGCGTGCAAGGCATTTGGGTAGAACACTTCTCCTTGACACATGAAGTGGCTGAAACACAAACACACAACACCTGAAAACGAGCCACGGCAGCTCCTGCCCAGCTCCAGGTAAGCACAAAATGGACTCAATGTTTTTTTGACTAAAATCTGATCTCGGAGCGAACATTTATGGTTCTGTGATGCGCTTAATATACGTCCCACCATCCTGTACACAAATGAAGAAAACAAAAGGAGTCAAACACATATTTTACCTACCAACACATAACGACAATTAAGTTCTATTATTTCATAAGGCATATTCATCTTCGGTGAGAATCCAAGCACAAGCATGAATCCTGCTAAGTCATGTGATCCTATAACTTCATCTATCAAACTCCAAAAAGTCCCAAGGTCTCTCCCTGCTATTCTTCAGGCAGAATAGTCCCTGCGATAATTTTTTTTTAATTTAAAACTTAACAAAAGAATGGGGCTAAAAAAATCTCAGTGGATGGATTTCTGTATCTTTCAAGAAGAGAGACAAACAAATGACCAGTTTTGCAGTTCTCAGGCTTTATCCCATAACCTGTCTTTTTACAGTATCTATCTATACATATATATAAATTAGAGATAAAGCCTCGATTAACTGCAACATTCAGGAAACCCTTCAGTCTGTATCAGAGTCTCTTTGGAGCTCGTGTCACTGAGGCGTAAAGGTGAGAATCATCCAGCTGATCACAAAGTAGAAGAGGAAGATGGGGTAAACGACAAGAGCTTTGCGGTTTGGAGGCTGACTGTCTGCCAGGAACGCCGTAGATGCTGGGGACAGAGGAAAAGAAAGATACTTGAAATGCAAACTGCATAAAATGAGAAATACACAATTCACCTCAGATGTTAAAATAGGATCTGCATTATAATGTTAAGTTTAAAGACAGAGTAAAATTTAATATTCCATTGCTCAGTTCCAGTGGTCTCTAATCACCAGGTAGAACTTCCTTTGTTACAACAGAAAGATAAATGTTGGTTGACCCTAACAAGATTCAGACTTACAGATCACAGAATGACAGAATGCTTACGGTTGGAGAGGACCTCTAGGGATCATCTAGTCCAACCCCTGCACACGCAGGGTCACCTAGAGCACGTGGCACAGGACTGCGTCCAAGCGGGTTTTGAAGATCTCCAGAGAAGGAGACTCCACAACCTCTCTGGGCAGCCTGCTCCAGTGCTCTGTCACCCTCACTGTTAAGAAATTTTTCCATAAGTTCCTGTGGAACTTTTGATGCTTCAGTTTCCGGCTGTTTCCTCTAGTTCTGTCAGCGGCCGCTACTGAAAAGAGACCAGCACCATCCTCCTCACTGCCTCCCTTGAGGTACTTATAGACACTGATCAGGAAATACGATGAGGAATAACAAGAAATCAGGCAAGTGTACCTAGGAAATAAAGGCTTTCTAATGGCACTTACAGATTGTGGAATATGATCACCATTGGCTCACAGGGCGGTTAAGACTAAATTACTGTCTTTCCTCCAAGTGCAATTTGCACATTTCTCCCCAAAGAGAACCAGCAGGATCTCTGGCAAAGCAAGGATCGGCTGCACTACTTCTACAGAACCTCGTCTAGGGAAGAAACTTTCAGCGAGGGCACCCTGGGGACACCGGGGCACGGGCGGCCGGGCCCCTCGCCACACGAGGACGCCCTGGGGACACCGGGGCGCGGGCGGCCAGGTCCCTCGCCATCGTGCTGCTCCGGGCTCCCGGCGGGCACTCACCCAGCGTGGACCAGGCAAACATGGCCAGCACCACAAGGAGACGCACGACGAAGCTGATGGTGCCGGCGCCGGCCAGCAGCACCAGCCTGCAGACCAGCATTGCCACCGTCAGGGGCAGGACACAGTAACCCAGGACACACAGGCTCTGAAAGAAAGATCTAGAAAGCAGTGACAGAAACAGGGAAAAAGAGTCAGACCAAAGCACCATAAAAGTTCCATAAACTGGAGCATTTTAACCACTATAGGAACCAGCACTCACATAGTGCCTCCAAGCAGCTTGGAGTTGAGTGTAATGACAACTGCACCAAACCAGATGATGACAAAGACCTCAGCAAACTGGGGCCCTCCATCTTCTTTGCTATCTGCTGATCCACCCTGAAGCATCCTATTAAAGGCAGCAGAAACAAGAAGTCAGCGACAGTTGATCACTGGCTTTTTGCAGACTAAGAATAGATGACGGAATGGGAGTCACAAGGTGATTCCTAGGTAAGCTGCAGAACAGTCATTTTTCATCTGTTTCTGAATTTTTTGTACCATCCTCTATTCTGCATAGAAAAGTTGAGGGCACTCAGTTGAGGGCACTTCAGTTCACTTGTTTTTGTGGACTAGACAGGAATATAAAGGATAATAAAATCACAGACAACAGGCTAGGCAATGAAAACTAAGCAGAAAGAATCCAATAAACTCTCAAAGCAGCCAGTGCACTGCATGATAAGACAGGTAAACCTTAAGGAAAGCTTAGTAAACCCCCATGCAGTGAAAGAAGGAAGAAAGCAGCAGGCACCTTAAAAATGCATATATTCCTAAGGCAAAGTAAATATTTACTCTTATGTTTTAAGTGCTGAACATACCCTACACCTCTTTGTTCTAGATGATGCAAGAGCTAAGTAAGCAGATACCTGAATTAACTCAAGTTTGACTATTTTATTATTGCAAAACCATCAGACGTTTTGGTTTTGCGACTCTTTTCCCGAATTTTGCAGGTGAAGCACAAAGCGCTCGGCCAGATGCAACAAGGAACAGCCTTCAGCAATGCCCCGCGCGTGCTGAAGCGGCGCCACGGCCACTCCGCCGCTCTGCTCGGTGCTGCTGGGACCCTGTGGTGGCTGTGGCTCCCCTGCCTTCCCAGCCCCAGTGGCCTCCCTTGGCCAGCGGCTCTGGGGTACCCGGCACACACGCGGCAGCTCCCGGGCACTTGGGTTAAACACAAGTGCTGGCAGCAGCCCAGGCGCAAGGAAGTTGGCCAAAAGTGTTAGAAATAGCAACAACGCAGCGGGGTAACTCCCAATAATGTCTTCCTAAGAGAGGGCATCAGCAGGAGCTCACCCTGACGTCCCTACAGAAGGAACTTCTTAATGGGATTCCACTGTCAGAAATGCAATTTGCAAGAAAGCCAGGAAAAAACTGTTTGTGCAAGAGCCAACATGCACACACACACACACAAAAAAACCCACATACAATCAGACGTCTTTAATTTCTCATTTCTCTAATGTAAATGATTTAACAAACAAACAAACTCCAAACTCACTCACTGCAGGTACTTACAGTGCAAGCGAAACACAAAGCACCAGGGGGCCCCAAAGATCCCCTGCAGGTAATGGGAAGAAAAAAAAACATCTTAGAACAACGTTCAGAGCCAAAGCCCCCTTTCCCAACTCCCGACACAGCACTTTCCATACTAAACTTCCTTATATTTTTCTTACCTAGCATCTTACAGCACATTACAGCACAGTATACAATAAATATGCATAACTTAACCAAAGCAACAGAGAGAACAAAAAAAATGGACATTCTAGTGAATTTTTCATTTTCAGAACAAGCAAAATCCATAGACAATTCACTCCTCCAGGAGCTTGAAAGTCTTCTGATACGTACAGTCTCTAAGGAGGGTGCTGCTCTTCTTGGGATACATGACATGCACAAATTTCTTCCCAACGGCCTTTAAATCTCTCATCTGAAACAGAGGAGAGACAGCTTTAATAGAGCACTTAATCGAGATTACAGACCACACCTGCAGCAAAGCAGAAAAAAAGTAAAACAGCATCAACTTTAAATCAAGACCAGATCTAACCTTAGAGTTTTCTGTAGCATCCCCTGCACCAAAACAATATCTACGTGTTCTACCCTCCTTAACAATAACAATGTCCTGCCCTTTAATAACACCCGATTGAGAAGAATAACTTGGTTGCTCCTCCGGGAAAAGAGGATCGTTCCAGAAATCCCAACAGAGCACCTTTCTCCCAGGCACCACTTGCTCCCCTGCACTTGCACACGGAAACTTGAGCGTTGATGCTCGCACGGGCGGTTTGTGTGCGCGCATTTCGGTAAGACGGACGCGTTACCGCGTTATCGACTCACGATCGTCTCCCGCACGGGCTCGTCCAGGGTGGAGAAGTCCTCGTCGGGAGAGGGGGCTCCCACGGGTACCGTGATCTCCCCCTCCACGGTGATGTCTCCAGAGAGCGACATATCGGCGAGATCTGCGAACTGAGCGTTCGCGGGGCGACTCAGAGGGAGCGGCAGAGTCGCTCGCCCTGCCCTGGGGCTCCGCGGCGGCGGCAGCTCCCCCACGCCTCGG
>NW_010583038.1:0-19542 GCF_000705375.1 Tinamus guttatus | reverse complement strand
TTTCCCTTCTCCATCTGCCGGGCACGCGGGGAGCTTGCAGTGCGCGGGCAGGAGGCCGGGGACGCGGCTGGCGCGCTCGGGGGCAGCATGCAACAAGGCTGCGCGTCTGCCCCGCGCGCTGGCTTGCTCTGCGCTGCTCTGCCCAGTGTGCTCTGCACCCCTGCCGAGCTGGCTCTTCCCAGGGCCCTGGCACAAGCCGGGCTCTCTGGAATTCTCCAGCTAATTCTCAGATATCCTTGAAATTGCTCCCGAGCGCGTTGACGACTGCTGCATGCCTTGCTCCAAGCGTGGGGCCCAAGCCCAAGCTGTGAACAGCAGGGAGCCGCCTCCCTGCAGCTCCCGCAGGCAAAACCCTGGGTGCAGGGGCCAGGACCGTGCTGCACTCGCAGCGGGACCTCGTTCCAGGAGCTCCTTCATGTTGCTGGGCTGCGAGGGCGCTCCCAGCCCGGCCCGGCCCATGCCCGTGTGTCTCTCTGCAGTGCTGCCACCCCGGCCCGTGCCCGTGTGTCTCTCTGCAGTGCTGCCACCCCGTCCCGTGCCCGTGTGTCTCTCCATGGTGCTCCTGGCCCGCCCCGTGCCCGCGCTCTCCTGGTGCCCGGCAGGCGGGTGATGCCGGCGCTTGGCCGCGCGCAGCCCCGTTCCGCAGACGCGGCGCTCTGCCCGCCCTGGCAGAGCTTCGGTTCCCCTGCACTGCACTCAGGTGCTCTTACTGCTCCCTTGACGAGTAGGGGTCTCTCCTCACAACAAACCTCCATCCACGTTCCAGCATCTTCTCAGTCTACATTTTGTCTAGGTTCTCAAAGCGCCTGCGAATCGCAGCTGGTTGTCCCCATGTCCCCTCTGCGCGGCTGGGCACTTCAGTGACCCTACGGCTGGATCTGCACGAAGGCTGTTTCAAATCTTTTTGCGTTTTATTTTTAAGGACATTAACAATAATTCAGACTGAAATCCGAGCTGAAGGGCAGAGCTGAACCCAAGGGTCGGGGAGTTCCAGCCCTGGCGCTGCAGAGGCCCGTGGCACTTGGGCCACCGGGCTGGGAGCCACTCCGGGCACGTCGCTGGCCTGGCGCTGGGCTGCAGAGCTCCCTGCTAACGTGACCCTCTCTTGTCTTTATAGCTGAATCCTTCAAGGAGTTTGCAGAGCTGCTGCAGGAAGTAGAGCTTGAGAGATCCATGATGGTAAGTTGATGCTAGCTGTGCTCTGGTCACGAGTGCCTGGCTGTAAAGTTTAATGCTAAATCATAGCCAAAATGTACCAAGGAGCTTTGGGACAGGGTTTGCATCATCTGGAAGCTGGGAGCTTGGCAGACCTTGCACTTTCTGTTCTCTGTGATCTGCCTTTGCTCACAGTGTGTCCTGCACATTCCGGAGGTGCCGGAGGGCAGGGGACGGGTGGTCCCTTGCGGTCCAGGGCTCTCCATGTGTCCCGGCTCATTTCCCCAGGAGGATCCCAGGCTCATTTCCCCGACTGGCAGATCCACACGTGACAAACTGCTTTTACAGGGAAACAAAATGTTGGGAAATGGGAAGGCACGAGCATTTAGCCCCGTTTTCCCCTGTGTGAGTGAGCGGTTCCCCTGCGTTCCTGTCCACAGCGTGCGGTTCCTGCTGTCTGTCTCCCATTACCTTGTGCCCTCTCTGTCTCCAAAGCTCCTCGATACACAGGGAATGTTGGCTTTCCATTTCACTCTTCATTCCAGGAAAAACATGAAGGTTGGACGCGTTAGGGACCTTCTACAGCATGCCAGGGATCAGCTGCTGCTTGTCTCGCTTTGCTGTGCAGCAGGACGCCCTGTGCAGTGAGATGCTCTGCGCAGCGGGACGCTCTGTGCAGTTACATCCTGGGTGCAGCAGCCCTTCTGAGGTGGCAGGAGGGATGAGGGGATCTGGAGAGTGGCTAAGGCTCTTCATGTCCCAGGTGCTAGGGATGCTCTATGGTTTCTCATAGTCTTTTCTTCTGCTCTCCGTTTGCCAGGCCAGTCTCTTTGCCAGAAATAAGCAGACCCGGGTGTCTCGGCTGCGTGGGCTGCAGCCCTGCCTCCCTGCTCTGCCTCTGCTGAATAGCTCCAAGCCCGAAAGTCTCTCGTTATCTCAGAGCCACCAGACCCGCTGTCCTCTGTCCTCAGAAATGGCAGGCTCTGCCCCTGCCCTTGTGGGAAGCCTTGGCCAGCGCCCAGCCCTGCTCTGCTGCCTGCGCTCGGGATGGCCACGCTGCCCCATCCACGGGAAGCCCCAGCGCACAGGGTCGTGCGAGCCGCGGTCCTTGGGTGAGCGACCTCGGCTCGGCGAGCTCGGGAAAGCAGCTCCGCCAAGGACCCTGGCAGCTGCTTTCCAGGAGTGCGCTCACCAAGCACGAGCGTCTGCTCTGCTCACTTGGGAAGGCTGGGACTGGGGTCCCTGCAGGCTCTGGGGTCACCTTTGCCCCGTCGTGCTGCCTGTGCTACCAGGGTGGGCAGGGTGGCTCTGCAGGGACCAGCTGAGCTGAAGTAAGAGGCAGTCTCCAGAGCGTGTCTAAAACAGTGTTTAAAAATAAAAATGTTCCACTTGGTGCTTCCCACAGAGGTAAACTGAGTGCCTTGCCTGTGTGGGGACCTTGGGGACACTGTGGCCTGTGTTCCTGGAGCACCCGTTCGCACCAGCACTGCCATGTACTGGGTCAGTCCCCCACGGGGCGAGCGGGAACTGCGTCCCCTGTGCAGCAGCGGGGGGATCCTTCAGGCTGCCCCTCAACCACGTGTTCCTGCATAAAGAGAAAAGAGCACAGAGAAAGGAGCAGAGACTTGCAGCTAAAATGCCATTACAGTTTAGGGTTCTTGGCTTTTAGGCCTAGCCAGCCTCTGTAGAAAACTGTTGTGTCCTGTAGTTAAACTGATTCCTTCTCCATGCCGCAGGTGCAAAACGCCAGTGATCTGCTGATCAAACCTTTGGAAAATTTTCGGAAGGAGCAAATAGGGTTTACTAAGGTAAACATTGTTTTTTTAATTCTGTTACTGTATATGGATTTTCTGCTGCTTTTTTATTGTTTTTAGAAAGTGCAAGTGTTGTATTGCACTTGGACTTTCAAACCTCTTTCAAACCCCAGCGTGAAAGAGTCTGTGCTATGACTTCTAGTCTGATTTTCCAATCATGAGGCACTCCAAAACCTTTTCCTTAATTCTCTGGGTTCTGTTCTGGTCTGATTCCAGCTTTTTCTCTTTCCTGAAAAAGTAATGCCTGTTTCTGCAAGTGATCAAGAAACACTCCTTACTTCCTTCTCTGTCTTCTCCCTTGCTCATTCAATGTTATGCATTTCTAACTTGAGAATAGGATACTTTTCCCACACAAACATGTGTGGGAGGGAGAAAGAATCGTAGAAGCCAGTAATCAGGACTTGATTACGGCCATAGGTTTGTGTTAGGAAATACCTAAATAAAGTCTCTCGTAAGCCTTTCAGATGGACCAAACTTCTAAAGCAACAAACTGTAAAAAGCAAGTCCTGCACATGTTGAGCAGAAAGGATTATCTTTTCCCTTTTCTGCCATCAAGAAGTCAAGGTTCCACGTTGCTCAGCAGCAGCTTGAAACGGGCCTGGCTCTGACCCAGCTCCGAAAAGATGTTTTGGAGAACACTTAGAGCTTTGGATTCAGCCCAGCCCATCTGGAGTCTTCGACATTTAATGAATCCTGCATTAAAGAAGCGTTACTCGAGCACTGTTTCTCCCTTCAGAGCTCCTTGCACAGCCGTGATGCAGACTGTATCTGTGAGCACGTCCCGGCTCCGCTGCGGCGTCGCATGTGCCACGCGCTGCTGCGCTGGCTGCAGGAGGGCAGCAGCAGGCGCAGGCAGCTCCGCGCGCAGCCCGGGTGCCGGGGAGCAAAGCTCCTTCCTAACGGAGCCCTCCGTATCGGAGCACAACCAACAGATACTTAGGTAGGAGGCACGGGGACAAGGTCAAGCTTTTTTTCCTGCTCCGTGTGTATAGAACAGGGGTCCCTCGGGCTGTTTGCTTGAGCTAACCCTCGTGGGCAGGAAGGGTTAATTTTTCTGCCAACTAGCTCTCTGCTCGAGCACCCAGCCCACCTCCTGGATGTGGATGGAAGGACCAGCCACCGTGATGGAGCTGCCCGTGCCCCAGCTTCTGCGTGTTTCCTAGCACGGTGGGTGTCTGTAGCCCCGAGCACTGACGTGGATTCCCTTGGAAACACAATCCTTCCTCAGAATCTGTTGGCAGGATAAGGTAGTTCTAGTGGATGTTATCAGTCCAGGAACTTGCATTCCCCTTTCCAGAAGCAGCTGAAACAGGTAGTGGAGAGAAGGATTTGACTGTAGGCTTCTTGTTTTCTCTCCATTTTGAGGAACGTGAATTGCAGAGGTGTTCGGGAGCAGCTCAGTGAGCAGAGGGCTGCAACGTGGGTTAACTCCCTCCCGCCGAGGAGGGTGCAGGAGAAGGAGCCGCGCTCCAGCACGTGTCCTGCTGCACATCCCAAAGCGTGCAGGAGATGGCACGGGGGTGGAACGCTTTCTCTGCAGCGCTGTTCTGAATCTTTGCAGGGGTGTGAATGTTTCCAGATGCGGCTGAGTCAGCTCCAAGCCCCTGCCCTTGCTTCTGAGGCTTTCCTCACTAACGCCTGTATTTACACTGCTGGCCCCAGTCCTACAAGCTGGGCTGAGTTCTCCCGAGTATCAACTTGGGCACAAAGACGTTCATTCATCCGCCATCTCACAGAATTCCTCCAGGAAATTTGCATCCATGCTAGCAGAAGGCATGAAACACAGTGAGGCCTTATCACAACACGCAGTTAGCAGGGGTCCGATGGCCCCGTTCCTGCCTTGGCCCCCTGATTCGCCTGACCCGAGTCCAGCTCTCCCTACGTCACGGCAGGGCAAGAGCGGCCAGGGCCAGCCTGGCACGCAGGCCACAGACATGACACAGGGAATTTGTCCTCTCTGATGTCTTTCCCATATTTGCCAGTCGCCTCTGTAAGATGCTTTCTGTCCTTTCTGCAAGTTGCTGAAGCCAGATAGGAAGAGCGCTTCAATGGGGTCTTTGTGATGACTGTGGCTGGCGAGCAGCCGGATGGTCCGACGCGGCATCTGCGTGTGCCCGTTTTCCTGGCCATGAATGAGGCCCTTGGGCGCCGCGGTGCTCACGGGACGTCACAGCCCTGGTGCCCCCCGGGCCACGCTGTCCCCGAGCTCCACGTCCCCTGCGCTTTTGCTGTTGCCTGTGACTTGTCCAGCTCCCTGCAATGCTCCTGGCAGGCAAAACGTGTTTTGTTTTGTCTTTTCCTTCAGAAGAAATATAGCCGCTTGAGCTCAGCTCCTTGCTTTCTGGGTCACTCTGCCTCTTCCAGGATGGGGGTTTCATAGGATTCTAATTAGGAAGAGGAAGTTTTGTGCCGGTCAGTTTGCCCCTGCGCGGGCCTTGGCTGCTCCGTCTCGGCTCCACCTGGAGCGGAGCCGCTTTGCAAGGCTCCTCCTGTAGCCAAAGGTGCCGCTGCATCGATGCCTCCCTGCTGGTCCTGGGAGTCCTGTTCCGCTCCGGCTCACGGCCTCTGCTGCGCTCCGGAGCGAGGCTCTCCAGGGCAGCCTCCCGCGCGGGCGCGTGCTCCCCTGCAGTCCCCTTTGTGGAGGGGCCTTGGGTGGCTTCGAGCACTGGCACAGCTGGGTGGAAGGTGATGCTGTCCCTTGCGGAATATTCATGAGGAAGCCATTTGTGCTGTGTTTGCAGATTGTGCTTCGGGCTTTTTTTCCCCCCCATCTGGCTCTGTTCTGCAGCCAACAGGCTCTTAGAAACCTTGGCTCCACAAGCACGTGGGATTTGTAGTTCATCCCTCTGCTTTGCAGTTATGTGTCAGCGAGGCAGAGTGCGGGATGGCAGAGCCCTTAGCTGCCAGCAGCGCCCTTTGCACCCGCTGTGCCGGGCTGGGTGCTGATGCCCCGGGGTGCCCGGCGCCTCCTCCCGTGGCACGAGGGGCTCTGTGCTCACGGGTGCCCGTGGTGCAGGGCTGCCTCCTTCCCCGGGAGCTGGGGGTGTGGGGCTGTGCAGGGCGCCAAAGCCTTGGCCTTTCCTGATCCTCCTTGTGAACATGACACTGGGATGAGGTTCCTGGCCCTGCTGCATTTGGCATCTAGTAACCAGAGAGGCGACTCAAACTGTGACTCTATAGACACAATAACTGCCCCTTTGTAAACACTTTTTGCTTCTCTGGACGTGGCTTTGCTCATCGCCGGTAACAGTCACAAGGGTTTTGTTTTGTTTTGACAGCTCTTCCTGGCATCGGTTCTTCAGCTTCTTAAATTAGGTTTCGCTCTCAAAGGACTCTCTTCTCTTTTGGACTTGATGACTGGGTCTCTTTATTCTGAGGCTTGAATTTGCCAACAGGGAGCATCAGCAAGTCTGATACTCCAAAGGACGACACCAGAAAAATATACTTAATTATTCACGTTCAGGAAATTTATCATTGCAGCATTTCTGCAGAGCACTAATTTCTAATTACCGGGGTAAATAGGTTTGCTGGTCTCAGTCTGCCCATCTTGAGGGTTAAACACCAGCAGCTGAGCAGAAGGGTCCTTGGGGCACCCTGCAAACGGTACTGCGTTTTCTGAAGTCCTTGTCCTTGGACAATAGCATGGGCAAAGATTATAGGAACAGCTTTTTTGTGGGATCTGAAATACCCTTTGCAGGGAGGCAGTTAGTAATAACACTAGTGCCCCCTTTGTGATCCGTGAAGAACCAGCATCCACAGCACGAGCTGGAATTCCAGGGATCAGCTGCTCCTTCCGAGGAGGCCGGAGTTGCTGTTCCCAGGTGGAGGTCTGAGCTGGGGTTGTGCTCGAGACCCTCTGCCCTTCCCTGATGGATGCTGTCCGAGATGGGTAACACAGGACCTGTGTGTCTTGGCATCTGAAAACATCCAGGATTCGCATACTACCAGTGTCTGCTTGTGTGTGCGTACCCGCTGGAAAAGAACGGCTCCTTTTCCAGAGGGAACGCAGCAGCAGCTCTGCTGAGTCTCATTTCTCCAAGTACTGCAGGACTATCGATTTTTCAAGAAGGGCATCATCTTTCTGAAAGCCTTTGTCCATTGCTACCAAGCTGTCCGTAGTGGCCTCTGTTTCCCAGTGCCCCAGAACGGAGCTCGGAAGCCGCAGGCCCTGGCAGGGGCTGCCCCTGCAGCGCCTGCTCCTGCTGCTCGGAAGGGAGGATGAGCATGCAGGAACCTCCCCGAGCCCCACTGAGAGCCCCTGCACGTCCTCTGCACCGAGCATCCTGCTGGACACACCAAGTAATCTATGGAAGTGCAACAGGGAAATGAAACTGCACAGAAAGGGAAGTAGCAGAAGAAACAGGGAAGGGCTTATTTAGGAAACACAGGCTCAAACTTTGCAGTTACTCTTGAATTCATTATCAGATTAACCAGCATCAAATTAACCAAATAGTCTACTGATCCCCTCTGGTCTGTTTTGCTTATTTTTAGTGTTTCTGGTGTGTGTTGGCTTATTTGGAAATTTCCGTGTTGTTCGGTGATGTGGGCAGCTCCCTCCAACGTGTTCCATGAGCCCGGAGCTGCCGGTGTCCCCGTCGCGCTGCAGCTTGTGGCTGTGCGCGGGCTCAGGGCTGCGCTCCCGCTGCGCGGGCAGAGGGGCTGCCACGCTTCCCAGGCACTGATCCTGGCCACAGCGAATCCTTGCGTCGGACAACTAACCTGGCGTTCCATATGAAGAGTCTGCTCAGGGCCTCGGCTCAATGGGAAATGTTTCTCTGAGAAAGCAAGCAATAGGCCAGTGTTTTCCTGCAAAGGAGTGGGAGGGCTTTTTAGGAGTTATTTCTTTAAAAATGTTAATTACACAACATTTTCGGGTTTCTTAGATTTGTGTTCCACTTGCTTGAGCCTTCAAAAACTAGACACCGGTGTTTTGGCACCCTATGCACATGCTGCAGTATGTACAAGCTCCTTCTCAGCTGTTCGAGCTGCTATTGAGGCCTCTCTGCCTGGAATTTTCCTTGCTCTGTTAATAGAACCAACTCTCGGCTATAGTTGACGGTTCAGTCACCCACTATCAGGAGCATTTGTCTACTTGGCTTGTAGCTTCTTGGCTTCTTGTAGCTTCTTGGCTTCTATAGATCATAGCTTCTTGCTCATCATAGGCCCTTGTGGTTTCACAGCCATCCTGAGGACCAGCAGAACTGGAAGGTTCTGCGCTCAGCTCCTCCCCGGGTTTTCTCCTAATGTTTCATTCTCAAATACATCTTTTTGCTCTCGTTCTAGACGTTTTCCCTTTTAGATTTGCCAAGGCAGATATTTTTGTTGCTGGTTCCATCACAGTCCCGGTCTTTGCTGACCAGTCGCCGTATCGTGTCTGAGGTGTAGACTAGCTCGGGGTGAACCATAGCATCTGTGGGGCCCTCCAGGATCTTCCCCACTGTCTGCTCTGTTACAAATGTGATGCCTAGTGAAGCATTCCCCCGTGCCATAGTCACACCGAGCACTGCACAGTGTAATTTATACACATAATTTATACATACATGTAATTTATGCATATTTTGCCTGCAAGGTTCATGATCTCTGTTCTCACCACTGCTAATGAAGAGATGACGAGTTCCTTCCCACATATCACCGTTAGTGTTTTGCTTTCCTTCCGATACATTTCAGAAACAAATGATAAAAGCTTCAAAACAGAAAAATTGCCAAACTCCTTTTCTTATCCTGCACATCTTTGGCATTAAATTACTTACCTAATTATTTTTGAACTAAGAGAACAGCGCATTAGCAAATGATGAATATTTTATTCATGTTTTAATATGTGTCAAGTTTACTTGACATTGAGGAGGCTGATAGGTAGAACAACTCCTCTTCTGTGGGGCTTGCAGCACAGTGGTGATAGGAGGAAATATTTAGAGTTCCTGTGCCATGGAGTATTGCCAGTGCTTACTCCCTGGAAGTAACTGAATCCCCATGTAAGAAGCTGACTAGTGAAAGGAGCAAATGAAAAGCCAGCTCCTGTTTTGATGGCTCCACCACTACTTTTCCATGAGAATACTGAATTACAGAGATCTTGGCATTGCCATGTTGTTCTTATCTTGAAGATACCAATGACTGGTTCTGTTTCAACTGGTTCATTTACAGGAAAGGAAGAAAAAGTTTGAGAAGGATGGTGAGAAGTTTTATTCCATGTTGGATCGCCATTTGCATTTGTCCTCTAAAAAGAAGGAATCCCAACTGCAAGAGGTGTGTATGGAGTTTGGGGGGGGGTCCAGAAGCAGCAATCCTGGCTGCTCTAGTTTTAAAAGCCAGGCGCACACCCGTTCAGACGGGAACGCATCAAAGCAGAGCTGTCAGACCAGCTGTCAGAGCAGGTTGAAGCATCTTTGCAAGTCAAAGTTTGCTTAGCCTTTGTAACACTGAATGCCACGTCTTCCTGCTTAGTCATGTGGATCTGGAAATGCTGGTGTCAGGTCACAGGAGGTCACAGATCTGAGAAAAATGGTCGGCATTTCTTTGTGTTCTCTGTGGGACTTCAAAACCTGCAATGGACAGACTGGGCAGGCTTTTTCCAAAGTGAGGACAGAATGATCTGGGGGCTGGCAGACAGATACTTCTCAAATATTGTCAAGCTGGATGTGATTTTTTTTTCACTTCTTCCTTCTTTTTCCAGGCTGACCTCCAGGTTGACAGAGAGAGGCACAATTTCTTTGAGTCCTCCCTTGAGTACGTGTACCAGATCCAGGAAGTACAGGAAAGCAAGAAATTCAGTATTGTCGAGCCGGTAGGAGCTCCTCTTCTTTCTGTTCTTGTTGTTGCACCCTCGGACACTCTGACCTGCTACAGGAGCAGGCAGGGGTGAGTTACCCACTCGGGTTCAGTCCTGAGGAGGATTCTTGCTCCGGTGAGGCAGAAGTTAACCTTGTACACCTGGATTGCTGCCACCTGGGCAACCTTGGCGGTGCCTCGTCAAGCACCAGGAAGCCCCAGGGCTGCCCCTCGCCTATGTAAGTCAGACAGAGAAGCAGGTCGGGACTAGAAGGGCCCGTGAAGCCCCGTGCTGCCGAGTGAGCGGCTCTGCCCAGCGCAGGGCGCTGAGCGCAGCAGCAGCAGGAGCTCCCCAGCACTCTGCCCTGCTGCCACGCTCAGGGTTTTGCTGAGGCAGAGAGTGTGTTTATGGGAGGTGGACCAGGGCTTTATGGAGCAGTAGGATCAATAAGTCATATAAGATTCATGTCACTCACCTCCAGAATTGTAGGAGAAAGTGTAGTTTTACATGTAATTTTTGAAACCCTGCTTCACCCCTATCTTTTTTTCTGCTTATAAATTTAGAAGAAGAATTTAACCTTTCCCTTCTTTGCAGGTGTTGGCTTTTCTCCACAGCCTCTTTACGTATAACAACCTGACAGTTGAACTCACACAGGATTTCCTTCCTTATAAACAGCAGCTTCAGCTCAGCCTGCAGAATGTAAGTTCCTGCTCAGCTCAAAGCTTTTTTTTCCATGCAATTTCTATTCTTGCTTGTATTTAAGATGCCTCTGGTGGAAAGACTTTCCATGGAAGATGGATTGATCATGTCTATTGAGGGAGATGGGGGGAAGTTACCTTTTTCTTAAGTGGCACGTGCATTTTCTTTCTCCTGCAGAGGAGAGACTGCAGGTGCACTAGAATGTTCTTCAGAAACCACAGAGTCCAGCCAGAGGGGCTATTAGGATTGTGTTGTTTAACCCTGTGCATAAACTAGCATGCATATTTCTGCCAATAGCTCTTCTGTTACGTTTTCATGTGGTTGAAATTTTATATGACTTTGAAAAAAGTATCCGAACTTGAAGTTAACAGCATCAGCTTACAACAGCTTTGGTAAGCTGTTCTGCTGGCTAAGTATACTCATGGGATGAGGAAACAGTCTTGTTTTGTCTTTTTTTTTTTTTTCCTTACCCTTCGCCATCTTTCAAGGCTGCCCTTCCTTTGTGTGGAGCAGCAGATATAAATCAGTTCAAAGCCAAGTTTGCTGCTGACTCACTAACTGCTGCAAGTTGTATTCGCAGCAACGCCTTGACTTTGTACCGTGTGTTGCCGTGACTCTGATAAAAATTATTCCATGCCAGTTATTGTGACATGATTCTTAGAGGAATTGATGCCCCAAGTTTAAAGGAGAATACACCTATTATCTATATAATAATGCAAACAGGAATTCAGATGCTTCCTCCTCCACCTTACCTTGGAAGTGTTGTGTTTCAGCTATTTAAAGAACAAAGGTCTCTTCCCTGTCACGATTCCTCAATGTTTCTGTGTGCAGAATGTTAAACCTTGTCTCTTCAATGATTTTCAAGAGCCTAGTTTTCTTATAGCTTGAATTTTCATGTCATCCAGATTTTGTACACTGGGGATAATGCATTTTTGCCAGAGCACGTAAAATTTGAGGCAGAAATTTTGGCTAGGACTATTCAAAGTTCACCCTTTGCTCATGTTCAGATATGTTTTGTTTTGTTTTCTCTCTCACCAGACGAGGAATCACTTTTCCAGCACAAGGGAGGAGTTGGAAGACCTGAAGAAGAGGATGAAGGAAGCCCCTCTAACCTGCAAGCTCCCCGGGCAGCCAACCATAGAGGGTTATCTCTACACTCAAGAGAAATGTAATGGCTCTTGAGTGCGCCGAGTGGGTTGCAGAAGTCAGGCCTCAGCTGTAGGTGTGCGGAGCCCACGAGCTCTGCTCAGCTGGGGCTGCTGTTCTGCTTTCCCATGAACTAGTGCTGGCTCCAAAGGCACCGCAGCTCCCTGCATGGTGGGGCGAAGCCTTCCTGGGTTGTGTGTCAGCAAGGAGGCAGCTGCCCTGTGTTTGCATTAGACGAGATTTGTTCCTGTGTTTTAGAGATGGAGAGACCAGAGCGCGGGCAGTTTGCACAGTGAATCTGCTGTCCTGCCCAGCGTCTCTGCCTTGTATAAGGCTTCATTTTCAGCCCACCTTTGTGTATACAGTGCCTGGATGATTGCAGTGCTGCTGTTTGTACTTCTTGCTTCATCCAGTGCCAGGAGTTTCCTTCGGGATGAAGTGCTGGGTGCCAAGTCTTCCCCAGCTATTTATCCTGGTGTAGCTAGTTCACTTCTGGGTAAATGCACGTTTTGTCCAGCAAGTCAGTGCTGTTGGCTCTGGAGAGGGGCTGTGGCTGTTCAGTCCCCGTGTTCTCTCCACGTCTCCTTTCTCCCCATTTTGGGAAAGATGACTAACCGTTGGTATCTGAGAATGCCCAAGTAATTAAGTTTTATATTAGATTCCAAGAGCGGATGCCCATGGCTGGCCTGTAGAGGAAAAAAGATCAAGTGTATCTTGCCTGTGGGTCAGCTATCTCGAGTCACTATATAGAGAACGAGTTCAACTCAGAAAAGCTCCTCAGGCCAAAATAAGTCAGAGAAGCTGTTCTTTGTCCTCCTGTCAAACTGCGGCATTTTGTGTCCTAAAAGTGGTGATTCTTGTACTGCTACTCCCAGTGCTGGGAGCTATTACAGCTGTTGTGTGGAGCTGAGCGTGGTTCTGCCCTTCAGTGTGAGAGATGCTCCTCTTCCCTGCACCCCTCACTCATTGCCACGTGCAGCACAGGCAGCCCATTCTTCTGGCTGCTTCACAGCTTGGCAAAGGAGATTGCTCTTTACATTATTTCGCTCATTACTTCCACATCTTCTGTACTGCGTGGCGCTCATGTAGCAGCTCCATCCTGCAGGGGCTCTGATGCCCTGTGCACATCAAGCCGGGTTTTAACCAATGCTGAGAGTCTGCTGATGGCAAAAGGTGTGTGGTTCTGTGCCAAGTCAAACCAGGTCAAATCCAGTCTCTCACAAATAGTGTCTGTAGCTTTACATGGCCACATAGACATGATTGCTCATGTGGGGATGAAAGCCTGTCGGAGGATAAAGCCAGACAACCTTATGAGCAGTTAATTCTGGGGTTATATATGCCTATGTATGTATACATATATTTGTGTGTCTGTTTATCTTATGCTTAAACAGAAAACACACATTGCCGTAATTTTAGATGACAAATGAATGTTGTGTGTTCCTGCATGCTAATGACTGGATTTCCTGCCTTTAGTTGGGTTTCCCCTGTGAATCATCAAGGAAAAGAATTATTCCTGACAAGTGCAACTTGAAAAAAATCACCCCGAAGTTATCAGCTGTAGTATTTCATACAATGTGATTCAGATAAGACAACAAAGAAAAGTGAAAATAAATCTTAGTGTGATATAAATATGCACTTCAGGGCGTATTGAAGATGCTGTTGTCTTTCCTGCCAGCTTTTCGCTGGTGGGAGAGGCAGAAGCTCCCTTGAAGCGGTGCTGGCCCCGGGGCTGCGCGGCGGCCGCGCTCCAACCGGCCTCTCGGCAGCAGCTTCTCTGGGGTGTCCACGTGGCTCCTTCCCCTCTGCAGGGCTGGGAGCAGCCAGAGCAAGGCAGGAGATGTCCCTGATTCCAGGGGACACTGCTGCTTATGGTGGCTCCCAGCTAGGTCCCCATCAGGATCAGACCCCATGTTTGGCGACGTGCAACCCCGCAGGCAGATCCAGCGCCCGCGCCGTGTGCTCTGGTCTAACTGATGCTCTGCCTCTGTTGACTCCAGCTTTCCTTGCATTTTGCAGGGGCACTGGGCATCTCCTGGGTGAAATATTACTGCCAATATGAAAAAGAGGCAAAAATGCTGCGGATGACCCCCATGGACCAGAAGCCTGGAGCTAAGCAAGTGAGTCAGCTTCGTGGAGGGATGTCTGCAAAGGTTGACGCTGCCATCGGTTTTCAACTTCACCCCTTCTCATTGTACAAGCACATGAAGTGCAAGTATCTCGTCTGCGGCACAGGCAGGGCACTGCCCTGGAGGACAGTGTACCTGGAGCAGCTCTGGTAGTGATGAGTGTCACCAGTGACCCGGGTGCTGCGTTGGCAGCCGCGGGTGCAGAAGGGCCCCAGCAGACACCTGGGTTTGCGTCCTGCTCTGCTGGTGCCACCATGGATGTCGTGGTCCTGTGAGAAGAGGCTTCGTCTCTGCCTGTTCCCAGGAGCTTCTGTTCCGCTGGACTCACCAGCGGGGATTCAGGGGCTGCCCGTGCCCGGGCCCAGGCTGCACTGACTGGCCCGTTTGGCCGAGCGCTTGTAAATTGTCCAACAAATTTCTGGCTTGAGACAAACTAAGCTGCGTGTTTCTCCCTGCAAATGAGTGGTGACCCTGCAGCCCGACTTACATGTGTAGCAACTCAGAGAGTCGTTGGGAGGACTGGGGTGCCTGGAGTTACTTAAATGCTTTCATTAGTGCCCTTGCCTGTTCCTACAGTCACTGGCTTGTGATTTTGGTTTCTGCTCTTCAGAATTATTTACTTGAAGTGGGAGCAGTATTAGCAAAGGAGGAGAGGGAAGAGGTTGCAGCTCTAAAATGTGCAGTAAAGCAATGATTTGGGGACCCATTTCTTTTACCAAGTGCTTTGCTTTTTACATCAGTGATTTATCTGAGAGTTCCTATTGTTCCTCAGTTTAATGGGAGAGGGGCAGGCTACAGGGTTAGATGACAGACTGTGGCTCAGAATACAGCAAGTGAGTCCAGCTGAGTCCACCCGTCCTCATCTCTGCCATGGAGCGACATCCCCTGGGGACTCCCAAGTCATGCACGCTCTTTTCCAACTTGTGATCTCATGAGCTGTGTTCTTTGGCAGCTCCTGCACATTGCAGCAATAAAATAAAATGTATTTTTTGGAAGCCCTTGGCAGAGTCCTTGGCAGAGCAGTATCCAGAACATTGGCTGAAGAGATCTCTTGTCATCTAATTTGTAAAGATTTCTAGTAAAGCAGGAGAATGCAGGTAGGAGCTTGTGAAAATAAAAGTCAGTATCTTTCCCAAACTTTTGCAATCTGATAATGTGCACCTTCAGGCCACAAATGGCCACTTAACAACTATAAGGAGTGCTCTTAAGGAGGGAACAAAACAAAGCAGAGCAGTCGGGAAAGGATCATGGCACGGTGCAAACTGGAGCTGCCAGTCGCCTGGCTGGTCTGTAGCAGCTCCTGGAGTGGCTGTTCAGTTTCTGCAAAGCAACAGAGAACTTAAAAACATGTTATAAATTGGCTGCTGTTCACCTTTGCTGTAAAGCAAAGGGCCATTAAAACAGAGGGCCAAACCTCAGCTGTGCAATGTGGGCACTTTTGTCAGCATATACCTACACTGCCCTTGGTCAGTTAACATTCTGCGGTTTGACAAAGTTTGGGCCGTGAATGCTGTGGATAATTGGTAGCACTGATTAATCCCAATAGAAATTAGGAACCAGCTGTGCCATAGACCAGCACGATCCTGGCCCCTGCTCTTGGAGAATAAGTGATTTCCAAAGGTTGATTTGAAGCGGTCCTCCTGCTCTGGGGAGGCACATTGCTTGTTGCTGAGATATTTAGCACTTGTTTGCAGGGTAATCCCATGATATCTAGAACATGTTGTTACTGCAGAGAGGAAGCCTGGTTTATAAGGCCTTTCCTGCCTGCCTAGTTGCAGCTGAGCTGAGCAGTGAGAACATCTGTGCTCTCCCTGCAAACACCCTCGGATTAGCAGGGCACGCAGAGTCCGGCCTCGGCATGGGCCGTGCTGGTGGGCAGCCTGAGAGACCTGAAACCAGCTTCCTCCTTTCTTCTCTCTAATCTTGGTTTTAATCTCCTTCTTTTCTAGGGCACCTTAGACTTGACGCTGAAATCCTGCGTAAGGAGAAAGACTGATTCAATAGACAAAAGGTTTTGTTTTGACATTGAAACTAATGAAAGGTGAGTCAGAAGGATACCTGCGGGACTGTAGAAACATCATGGTGTCCTAGGATGAGCCCCAGCTCACAACATCTGCCTTTAGACATCTCCCTGGGTTAGACTTTCACCTTAGCACATGTAAATGACGTTTCGCAGTGCCCTGTTCTCTCCGTGGGCTACCGATAGCCCACGGTGCTCAGAGGAAGGTGTGGGTGTTTGCACAGGGGAATCTAACTGCTGGATCTGAGCAGGGGGTGTCCCTGCGTGGGGGCAGCCGTGTTCATAGAATCATAGAATCATAGAATGCTTAGGGTTGGAAGGGACCTCTAGAGATCATCTAGTCCAACCCCCCTGCATACACAGAGACACCTAGAGCACGTGGCACAGGACTGCGTCCAAACGGGTTTTGAAGATCTCCAGAGAAGGAGACTCTACAACCTCTCTGGGCAGCCTGTTCCAGTGCTCTGTCACCCTCACTGTTAAGAAATTTTTCCTTAAGTTCCTATGGAATTTTTGATGTTTCAGTTTCCGGCCGCTGCTGGGTCAGCACCCGCTCCCCTCACTCCGCGGTGGCCTCTCTGCCCCAGGTTTTGTCCTGCCCTTCTGTCCCGGGAAAGCAGCAACAGCCTCCGAGGCCATGACGGGGCCTGCAGTGCCGCGGCGGGCGCTGGGTGGCACCCTGGGCCACGGATCTTCAGCCTTGCCTGTGTGTGCGGATAACTATTGGAAAGGCTCTCCCGCTGTGCTAGTTTTGCCTTCCAGACTAGCAGTGGGATTCTGTTCCCACTGAGTTTGGTCTTTTAGTTATTATGGGAGAGAGTAAGAGTCACCAGAGAATGAATATCCTTAAATATGTGCAAGGCAAAAGCCTTGCTATGTGCTGAAATCATGGAAAAGCAACAGGAGACAAGTTGTGGGTAATCAGACTCTATTATCAGCCCACGCAAATACTGTGTGGTCTCTCACTGCCTTGGAGACCCCACTGCTTCTGCAGTTTATCCTGTATTTTCTCCTTTCTTTCCTATACCGTTCTATGGTTCAGTGTTAGGGTATTTTTTACTGTGGACTAGCTGATTAAAATGATCTTGGATTTTTGAAAGTTATCTTCAAGCACTAGAAGTGGGATAGACTTAGAAGTGAGTTTCAGCACTAATGACATTAATTTGCAGTGTTTTGAATTACATAACCGTGCATCAGAACACGCCTTGTGCAGTGTCGTAGAGACACTTGCCTGTGTCACACTGGTGGCAGGAAGAGAAGGCTTAGCCTGCTGCTGCAACCCAGGACGCTCCAGATGTAGCAAGGGTCCCTGTGAGATGTGTGCTGGCCCCGCAGCTTGGTGTCTTCATGGTTTGCACTGGCCAAGCAGCTTGAATCTCTAGCCAGGTGCTTTACTCCAAGTGAGATCAGGTGGCAACACCAGTGCAGAGAACATAACTGTGTGGGCTGCGTTAGCAGGGGCCAGCATTCACCGTAACCCCAGCCTTAGCTCTCTCGTATCAGCCCTTTCTCTTACTATATTAGGTGCCCTCACCTGCTCCTGGGGTCTCTGGTCTGCAAATAAAGCAGCAGGGCCTGCTCTGGTTGGTCACGTTTAGTTGTCTCCAATGGTGCTGACACCAGTGGGGCCTGGGATGCAGCCGGATATACAGTGGCTCCATCTGCCCTGCACAGATGCCCTGCATTGTCTGTTTGAGTGGGCTGCACACGGAGGTGTCCCGAGGGGGATGCTGCGAGGGGTTGATCCCGTTACCAGGCCACACAACGGTGCTTTCTCTCGGCTTTATCTGTCACTCAGGAGCAGCATGCTGCTTAGGGGAATGGGAATTCCTCACGTGAGGTTGGAGAGGGCCCCGAGTGCTCGGAGCCAGCCCAGCTCCCTGCGCTGGGCGTTCAGCTGTGCAGGGGAGCCAGGTCGCCCCTTGCCTTCTGCTGAGCAGAGCAAGGCGGGGAGCGTGGGCACGATAGCTGGTTTGCCGGAGATGGCATGAAGGGTGGATTTATGGGGGTCTTTTGGCAAGAACAGAGTGTGAGCCCTCAGCCTTGCTTAGGGTTAAAACAGCCTCCAGAAAGGTGGAACCTGGGAACACTTTGCTCTCTGCCTGTTTGAAAATAACCTTTGCTTCATTTTCCTGTCTTGCCCTGGATGAACTCTGCGTAGATCCGGTACCATCACCCTGCAGGCACTTTCTGAAGCGAATCGAAGGCTGTGGATGGAAGCGATGGATGGAAAAGAGCCGGTGAGTACCCAGGGACATGTTACACATTCATGTTGTGCTGTCAGACACTGTCCTCTGCTGGTGGCTTTTGACAAAGGTGAATAACAATAATAACAACAATAATACCACCGCAGGTAGGCTCGTTTTTGCAGTTTTCCCCTTCACTGCTACTGCTTACCAGAGTTCAGGGCATTGCTTCAGCTAGCAAGCATCGGAAAGCTGCGCTTCAGGCCTGTCCGTCTTTGAGCTTTGGTCGGTTGCGCGTCGTCCTGATGACGACTGCAGCCAGCCTAAGGGCCGTGGTGGGAGTGGGTCGGGGAGCAGCCCCGCGCAGCCTCTGCGGAGCAGCCGGAGATGCCGCGGGCTGTGCGGAGCCGCTTTAGGTCGGGGGACGCGAGGCCCTCGCAGCCCTGTTGTGGCACTGAACGCAGGGAGTGAACCAGCAGTGCCCAGTGCTCGCTTAGGTAGCATCTGCGCTTGCATCAGCCGTTGTCATCCATAAAGGACTTGGATTTTTCAGTCAAGAGTGGCACCCCCCATTTATTATTAATAAAAGAACAAGAAGCCTTTGTAGCATTGGGTGAAGAAGGGGTTTTTTTGACGTTTTGTGTGCCTAGCTGTCCCACTTCCAGCTGCCATTTTTACCAGGCACCTCTAAAACTATCAGAGGTTCTCATTTAGCTTTTGGAAGAGCCCTTTGCTGGAAACAGGTACTCCAATTAAACTTAGGAAGCCAGCAGCCTCATTTGCAGTGCAGACAGTGATATCTTGTTGATATTAGAAGCTGGACGTTGCTTTACTGGCTGTGTGTGACTGGTGTTGGGTGATTTGTGAGGTGCTGCATTTTCTTTGGAAAGTAAATATCAAATCACATTACATTATGTTTTCATTTCTTTCTCCTCCATTCCCTTCCCTTTTTTTCAGATCTATCACAGTCCCATCACGAAGCAGGAGGAAAGTGAGTCCTTTAAGTTTTTGCTGCTCTAGTCTATCACTGCTGTAGTCGGTCTGTACCCCCGTCCTCGGCCCCGCTGTGTGGGCGCGTGTTCCCTCTGCGTTGCTGGCAGGGAGCTGCAGACACCGCTGAAACCTCGAGCATGTCCTGGGTCGCCGTCTGGGCCGCAAAAGGCAGCTGGGCGCCTCGTGGGGTCACCCAGAGCAACCTGGCAAGGACGAGCTGCCTGAGCAGGCGTGAGAGACCTTATCCTAAAACCTCCCTCCTCAGCATCTAGGAAAAAGCGAGTCATGGCTTTTAAACCAGAGACCCTCGAGACTGACGTCCTTGCAGGTCCTTCTTGAACAAGGGCTGGTGGTGACAAGGTGACTTGTTTCTTTTTTTATTGCAGTCTCTGATACTGAGGCCAGATAAGAAGGAGCTGTGGAAGTTACTGATTGTTATGTGCAGCTCCTAGGCAGCAAAAACAGGCAAATGCAACGTTAAATTCTCAGCTAAACACCAAAATAGCAAAGGGGAAAACAGATCAGGTGATTCTGAGGAGATTTTGCATATCAAACATTAAAATAAAGGAGAGGTGGCATTTGGTTCCCAAGAGCTCTACGTTGCACCCTGCGGCACCCCTGCCAGCTCCCCCGGGTG
>NW_010583036.1:70028-97828 GCF_000705375.1 Tinamus guttatus | reverse complement strand
GAAAGGATTACTGTTTGAAATAGTTTTATAAGAATGCCATTAAGTCTTCATGAACCTGTTACAATCTCTTTCACTTTATGCCACTATCCATGGCTAGCAATCAGTGAAAGGATTACTGTTTGAAATAGTTTTGTAAGAATGTCGTCAAGTCTTCATGAACCTGTTAAGCAGAAAAAATCTGCACAGTTTGATTCTTCTAGTTTTAACTTGATTTTTTGGTGTTAAAAGAAGGTATAGAGCAAGATGTTCTTGCTGTATATTATGCATGTGTAAGCTTCTTTAATGGAAAGCAGTACTTGGACAACTATAGACACCTGAAGAAGTCTGATTAGTCAGAGACGTCTGTTTTAGAAAGATGACTCATCCTTGCATACTCATCTTTAAGCCATTTTATTTTATGGAAACATATTATTCTGACTACTATTTTCAAAATTTTCTCTGCAGAGACGTCTGTTTTAGAAAGATGACTCACCCTTGCATACTCATCTTTAAACCATTGTATTTCATCGAAACATATTATTCTGACTAATATTTTCAAAATTTTCTCTAAAATGTAGGAATACTGAGACAAAGTGAAACAAAAATTCTCAGTGTTCTTGAGTGTCCAGGCTTGGGGCAGAGTTAATCCCTTCCCTGATCCACCTAAACAACAGCTCCACTAACTTACCTTAGGTTGGCAATAAACAGATACAGAATTTAGAGGACTGTGTCTTCTAACGGGACACAGCATTACTGCTGTAAGAAAAACAATGACTCATCACATAGAAGTCTCTCTGACTTTTAAATCATTGAAACTTGCGGAGCTTTAATAATAAAGGTTGACATAGTTTTGAATTCAGACCCTGTCCTGGACATCTCTTAGTGATACTGCAGAATAAAAAAGACAAGGGCACATTAAGTCTATCCCTGATGTGGTCAGTGGTCCTATCACGACATTTGGATGATGCCTATAGAAAGATGCAGTTAGTGAAAATCTGAATCTACTCTTTGACCATGGTGTTTCTGCTTTACTTTCTACCCTCCACTTGTCTTTAATTTGTCATTAGAATCCCCACTACTGAAAATCTTTCTAGTTTTCTACAGTCACATAAAACACTTCTTTCTCACCTGGCCCTTTGGCACTCCTGGTGCAAGTCCTCTGACTGCGTTAGGTAGCTAGAAATGGGTACACACTTTAATGCCTGGATATTTGGAAAGATATCCTGGAGTCTGGATTCTTGAAATGCATCTTAAAAAACTAGTTTATAGATTCATCTTACTTTTGGGTAAGGAATGCTTTATTTCATCCCGTGGTACTTCACTCCACCTATTCATTCTATTATTTAACTCAAATGAAGGAAATATAATGCAGATTAAATGATTTTGTTTACAACATGAAAAAGGCAAAACAATTTCAGAAGTCCACAAAACAAAGAGGAAAAGAAATGAAAAAATGCTTAGCTTGTTTGCATTAATATTAAGATAAGAAATGACCCTCTTTTTCTTTCTTCCTTTTTCTCATATTTAGGTGACTATGATTGTCACAAGTCAGATAAAACGATTGTCAGGGATTTTCTATTTTTGCTTATCATGCTCCTCATGCTGTGTTATTAGAGAACACCCTGTCTTGTTGATGCACATTATGCTTTTATATCAAATTTCACCTTTGAAATTTTCCAAGGTTCCAGATATATAATCTTTCTTCCCAAATCTTTTCTTATGTTTTCCTTCTAAAAGAGACCAACAGCTTGTTGCTTCTCTTAATCCAGAAAAGTGGATTAATTCACATCTTTGGAAATGTTATTGTGTCTTTGTTAAATGAGATGTCATTTCATCTACTTCACTAACTTTTTTTCTCAGATAATGGTAAACCTTCTCTCAACAGGTTTCATCAGGCTTCTCTCAATAGGTTTCATCACAAAGTGCCATTTGCATTAAAACTTACATTTTATGTCAATCTGTATTTTATATCAGTCTGGATATAAAGGTATATATAAAGATCTAAAGCATATATAAACATATGTATCTTATTATTGGTTCCTGAATACAGATTGAACTAGAAAATGCTTAGCATCTTTCAGGTGATAATGCATCTGCATGATTGACTCCCCTTATCTGCCTCTGAAACAACACTCATTACTGTAAAAACTAAAAGTGGAGATATAGAATATGCTCATAATATTGAATGATTAGATGATAAAACTGTAAACGAAATTCAGTGTGGATAAGTGAAAAACAATGCACATAGAGAAAATATTCAGTAATGATAGACTCTAAATTACTTAAAAGTATTTTGAAAAGATCTTATAGCTATTTTCTGAAAAGCTTAGCACATGCTCCGTGATGGTGAGGAAAGAAAATATATTGCGATTATTTCAAAGGAATGGAAAGCAAATAGAATAACCATTATGTCATCAAAAATCCATGATATGCCTCTATCTTAGAAACTTCTCCAAATTCTAGATATCCTTTATCAAAAAGAAATAGAGAACTAATGAAGGCACAGGGAAGTATAGAAAAGATTATGAAAGTATGAAACAACTTCCTGTTAAAGAGGAAAGTTTACTTGTAAACAGGACTAGAACACTTCAGATTAGAAAGGAAACATTTGAAGAAAGATGTTATAGGGGTTTATACAATTGTAACTAATGAGAAGAAAAAAAATGGAAATTATTATTTATTATTTCTCCATTTATTAAATTGTGCAAGTAAGACACAAGGTGCTGTAAAAGCTGAAGTATAAGGAAAGACAAAATATTCTAGGACTCTTCAGTTTAGAGACAGCTGAATGGAAAGATGGTAGAAGTTTACACAATCATAAATTGTGTGGAGAAGGTAAACTGGGAGCAATTCATCACTATTTCCCCATTATTAAACTGTGGATATCATTGCCTTAAGTTCATGGAGGCTAAAGGGTTAATGGGTTCAAAAAGAAATTCATAAAGTAGAGATCCATTGGAAGACATTTAACCTTATGTTGAAGCACAACCTCTGGCTCAAGGTCCTAAATTACTCTTTTCTAGAAATGATCACTTTGTACAGGTCATGCTTCCTGTCTTCTTCCCTGCAAATCCTTTACTAGACATTGGCAGAGGGGCTAGTAGTCTGATATTTCGTCTGATGTGGTTTGGCTGTTCTTATGCTCCTATGAGTGTTTTAACTAATTGCAAGATCTTGGGAACAAAAGCATTGTTCCTGGCTCAAGGAGGTATGCAAATAGAAGATATCCCATGTCACCATGTATATCCTTTGCCATTCTGCACACTATGGGACTGGCCTTTGTTCCCTGCTGAGCTGCACAGATTATAGCAAATGCTACAGTAGTAAAAGGAATATCTTGGCTTTCTCTAGAAACTTCATTATTTTTCTCAAGCAGAAACATCCATTTTATGGCAAATTTTCAGAAGTCTGACAGATTTTCCAGAAGCTTAGGTAATGACTCATTGCTACTACAGCTCTTGTTAAAAAGGTCTTTGTGTTTTAATGGACCCGCTTTTTTCTTTCCTCTTTTTTTTTTGTAATAATTTTGGAAACAGGAGAAATCAGATGATAGGAGAGGAGGAAACTCTGTTTCTAGGAACATACCTTATGCTCGATATAGCCTTGATGTTAAGTGCTTGTCACTTTGCCTTAAACAAATGTGTTTAGGAAAACATCATGAGGGGTACAAGCAGGTGATGGATTGAACAGTGTGAACTGAATGTCTGTGACCTTCAGTGTTAAAAAGTCTCCCAAACCTTATAATCTTAAATTATAATCGTTTGTCAACTATTACAAAATATTGGGCATTTTATTGCAGGGCCTTATGGGCAGGCTATTTCAGGGCCTAACAGACCATACCATCAGTAAGTATGTGTTTGGAGGGACATTATATAGCACCTCTCAACAAAGAAGGTTTATGATTCTGTAGATTACTATATTTTAAGAATGATGCAGAAATTCCAACAAAGTGAAAATTTAAAGGTAAGTTCTATCATTAATATCATAAAATGAATGGTGTTGCAGGTCAGAGAGAAGCAACAAAATATTTCTGCTATCTCCTTTGCTGATAGGCTAATACTGCTTTAACTGTTCATAATCACAGTATTTACAATTTAGGTGTAATTTAATCAATTCAAGTATCAAAAAATCTGAAATGTGTGGCAGATCATGACTGATGTGATGCTCATTTTGTTTAAATACATTTGTATGTGAACAGCCATTCAAATACATCTATTGTATTCATCGCAGGATCGTGAATTCCAAGGTCTCGTGATCACTGCAGTTGAGACTGCCCCCAACCCTCACATTTCCCACTCAACCATCTCTGTTTATTAGTATCAGGTCCAGCAACACCCCTCCCCTTGTTGGCTCATCAACCACCCGCATCAAGAAATTTTCTGCAATGTTCTGCAGGAACCTCCTGGACTGTCTGTTCCTAGCTGTGTGATTATCCCAGAAGACATCAGGGTGGTTGAAGTCCCCCATTAAGACCAGGGCCTGGGATCGTGAGGCTTCCTGCAACTGCCTATAGAAGGCCTCATCCACTTCCTCTCCCTGGTCAGGAGGCCTGTAGTAAACACCCACGACAGTGTCACCCGTTGGCCTGCCCTTTAATTCTAACCCACAGCCTCTTGATTCGCACTTCGTCCTCCCCCATGCTGAGCTCCATACATTCCAGTTGCTCTCTCACACAAAGAACAACTCTGCCACCTTGCCTTCCTGGTCTGTCCTTCCTGAAAAGCCTAAAGCCATCCATGGCCACGTTCCAGTCATGAGAGCTGTCCCACCATGTCTCATTAATCGCAGGGAGATCATGGCCCTGCAATTGCACACAGATCTCCAGTTCCCCTTATTGCCCATGCTGCACGCATTTACATAGAGGCATTTGAGTTGGGCTCCCAGTATGCCTCTCATTCCAGCTGGGGCAGCTACAACTTGACTATTTGGGCCTTTAGAAGTTCTCATATTTTGCCATTTAGTCTCTTCAAGCTTAGGGCTCCCTTCACAGGCTATGCAGTTAGGCTGCTGTGAGTGGCATGACAGGCCATCGCCTACCTTATCACCTGCTTCCCTCATGATACCCACCTCCCCCCTCGAATCTAGTTTAATCTGGTAGAATCCTGTTATCCTCAAAAGCTTCTCTAAAGTTTAAAAGTCTAACAATGCTTAGAGTATTCTGATAGAAGCTTGTCACAGTGTTACCTAGTTGCATAGGTCATTTATGAGGGAGTCTTTTTGTCGATATCTAATATAATATCTGTTCAGATGATACTCAAAAATAGATGGTTGTGATTTTATTCTCTGCACTTTGAAGGGTTTTTTAACCAAATGAAATCAATTTTATTGTTTCTTTTCCTGTTATAAATTAAAGATCTTGCAAGTCTTGCAGTAATCTTTCTAATCACAAGACAGAAGAGTCCTGCATGACTGAGAAAGGAAAAGTCGTATTGACTAAACTGTTTTGATTTTAGTTAACGTCTATTTAATTCTAGTACTCTACACACACATCTGACATAAAATCTTTGTTAAAATGTCGACAGCAAAGCCCATTCACATAAAGAATGAGCCTGAACAGGCTCATTTGAGGTATTTTGTATGGTATTCTTGCAAAGCCAGGAAAGACCAAACAAAACTTTCTTATCATTTGCAAACCGGGGAAAAAAAAAAAAGCCTGACCTCATAACAAGCCAGACCACAGAGCAGGTACTGAAGGAGGAATTTACTGATGTCACTGAGTAAATGGAAAACGGAATAAAAAGCATCTAGATTCCTAAGGTAGGATTGAATGAATTTCTTTGATGAAGTATTCAGATTTTCAGAATAAAAAGCATTTTTGTACAGTGTTGGGGAAAGTAGTTAAAGATTGCAATTTATATAAAAAATCTTTATGAGTGTGAAAATAGCTAAAGGCAAAAAGAAGGTGGGTTGTGATGAAGAGGGCATAGAGTGAGGAAGTATGAGCGAGTGGCGCATTCCTCATCTCAGAACTAATGTTGACATGAAAATTGGTTTCCATTACTACCATTTCGCAATTACCCAACTTTGAAAATATTGCCAATATGGGAGGAGTAGGGCGTATAAGGAAAGTTAGATGTTCACAGAATCACAGAATGGTTGAGGTTGGAAGGGGCCTTTAAAGATGGTCTAGTCCAACTCCCCTGCTCAAGCAGGGCCACCCAGAGCATGCGGCACAGGGTGGCATCCAGGTGGGTTTTGAAAATCGCCAGAGAAGGAGATTGCACAACCTCTCTGGGCAGCCTGTTCCAGTGCTCTGTTACCTTCACAGGAAAGAAGTTCTTCCTCACATTGAGATGGAACTTCCTGTGTTTCAGTTTGTACCCATTACCCCTTGTCCTATCACTGGCCAGCACCGAGAAGAGTTTGGCCCCTCCTCCCTACATTCACCCCTCAGGTACTTATACATATTGATCAGATCCCCTCTCAGCCTTCTCTTTTCTAGGCTAGACAGGCCCAGCTCACTTAGTCTTTCCTCATAACATAGATACTTCAGTCCCTTAATCATCTTCATGGCTCTACACTGGACCTTGTCTAAAAGCTCCAAGTTCCTCTTGCACTGGGGAGACCAGAACTGCACACAATACCCCAGAAGCGTCTTCACCAGAGCAGAGTAGAGGGGGAGGATCCCCTCCCTCAACCTGGTGGCAACACTCCTCTGGATGCAGGATGGTATCCCACAAGGGTCCATTGCTGACTCATGGTTAATTTGTTGTCAACCAGACCTCCCAAATCCCTCTCTGTGCACCTGCTTTCCAGCAGGTTAACCCCTAATCCGTACTCGTGCCTTGGCTGGCATGTTCTTAAGCTAATGCAGATGTGCTGAAATTCGAGAAGCAAAATTCAACAGGAGGCACTTAGTCCCAAGTATGACTTTCTGCATTTAGGTTCCCATTGGTAAGCAGAAGCAATACAGAAAGACAATGACCTAGGCATACTAGCTAATCACAAGATACGTATGAACTACTACTAATATACTGTGATTTTGAAAAGTTAATTTATTTTAAGTTGTCTTAGGAGCGGTATTTAGCAGACATAAAGAGCATAATAATTCCTTTTTAAGAAGTCCCATTGAAACTTCACCAAAGAATGTCACAGGTTTCGTTACCCATATTTGAGACAGATGAATTTGGAATACAGATACACAGAAATACTACTATCTGTATCAAAGAAGGGAATCTAGCACACAGGGGGAGGCTAAATGAGTTTCATCTTGTTTAGCAAAACAGAAGCTGTGAAGGGACAAGACTGCTATCTGTAAGTGCACTGGGGAATACATGTTACTTAAACTGAAGGGAAATGTTAGCCCAAGAACAAACAAGGATAACTCATCATGAATAAATTTTGGCTGAAATTAGAAAAAGAAAAAAGTATAACGCTCAGAGAAGGTTTCTGACAAGACTTTTCCATAAAGGAACACAAATCTTTAGTTTACGGTACATGTCAGATCACTGTGTTTAACCTAACGGGAAACAACTTGAGTCTGAAATTATGCTATAAATACAAGGGTTAAGTTAGTAACAGAATTTTAAATAAGTTCAAGATAATCTGCTTTGAATTACCCTAAATTAATGAGGTAGAAAAATATGGTCATGATTTTAGCGGTAAAATGTTCCTCCTTTTCTGTGGTCAATGTGAGCTCAATGTTAGCCACTGAAGCTAAGCTGGCTTTTGTCACCACACATACACAAGCGGGTCTATCACAATGTCTGACCACATGTAGACTTGCACTTGTGGCAGAATCAAGAGGAAGCAAGGTAGCTTTTCACTGAGCTGAGTATCGATTTACTGCAGGGTGGTAGCATATCAGCTTCAAGTGACTGCTGAGCAGCTGACAGAGCAGCTTACTCTTTCAGGATAACTTCCTAATGGGCAAATCCAAAATAACCATTACATTTTGCATCTCTAATGGATGCAAAAATGTCATGTTGCATTTGGATGACTCTAGCGTATGGCATGACATAATTGCCTGCAGTAGCACATTACTGACTGAATGACCCAGGAGATTCCTTTATTCATATATACTTCAGGTACATATAGAGGATAAAATTTGTACAGGCTCCAGGGGGTTAAACAATTGAAACTGCTCACCACCAAGCTCTTCCTAGTCTGCATTATATTAATTCATTTTAATAGAGTTAAGTTCTTAAAAAAGCTTCCTGCCTTCATATAGTTGAGCTTATTTGAAAATAACTGTTGAAGGACACAACGACTCTGCTGCTGAATGTTTTTATACAGTGAACAGATGCATAGAGAAAATAAATTTTTAAACATAAATGGTCAGGACTCTTTAGTGAGAACTACTACTATGACCTTGTCATTCAACTCAGAAAAAAAAATGCAATATTTGTTTCCTATGGGTACACACACAATGTGATTCTTCAGATAAGTTCTCCATCCAAAGGTTATTCTCTGTGGACCTTCCAGAATAAAAAATGAACTCAACTGGACCTTTAAAAATTACATGGCTTAGACAACAAACTAATTGAATGTGTTACTGTTCACTAGAGAATTCAGATATGACCTGTTGAGTAAATGCAAAGGTTAGAGGCTGCTGAAGTTAGACTCTGGCTCTGAGGGAGTCCGTTACTGAATTAGTTGTTCTGATTCATTTGTTCTTTCAGTCAAAAACTAGTATAGGGACACAAGCTAGCTTACCTCCATGTCATAGACCATATATATGCAAGTGTCTAGTGACTGAAACAAAAATGGAAGAATCCAGTAAGCCAATACGTATGTTGGCTGTAAGAACCAATAGCAAAAAGACTGGAGACATCAGCTTCAATATCTCTTTTGACAAAGCAAGAGAAACCCAGATTTCATAATGCAGATGATTCTGAGGTGATAACATTTACATTAAGATCTATTGAATATGAAGACCACAGAAAGGAAAGAAGGCACAAATCTAACACTCTCTCCCTCTTCCATTTGCTCCTTCTCCATCCCTTCGTCCCCATACATTTTGAAGATAACCTTTTGAGATCCCAGATAAACCATGACTTGACAGGCTTTCGATATAGAGGTACTTCCGCTTAAATGAATGATTTAGAAAATCACCTTGCTGAAGTGTATTTCCCTGGTGATTAATGAGATTCTTCCTTCATTATCCAGTTCAGTGTGTCACTAAAATGCTTATCTGTTTTAATCTGATAATTCTGTGTGGAGATGAAATCTCAATGAGTGTATGCTGTAAGAAGATGGGCTTTTCTCAGGGATTTTGCAGCAGATGGAGGAGACCTGCAAGTTTGCTCTAGTGGGGAATATCTAGCTAGTTTTTAATTTTCACTTTCTTTCAAATCATCACACCTCCACAGGCAATCTTCTGCTCTTTCAGAGTCTCCATTTCATATTTCTCTTTTTTTAATTTTACTTTCTTAGAACATCATACAATATCCTCCTGAAAAATTTTGATAGTGAACCACTTTGAACAGTGATGACACCCTTTTCCCCCTGGAATTTTTATTTTGGTTGCACATGGGAAAGTACCAGTCTCAGATTAGAGAATTCTCAGAGAAATGCTGTAAGTTATAACCAAATTTCCCCCTGTAATAATACCTCACCAGGGGGAAGGATCCAATCCTAAAACAACAGATGGGATACAGTGTATGCTGTGTGTCTAAATATATTTGTCCTATTTTATGAAAAGCGAGCATGAAAAGTTTATTTCCCATTTCTTGCAATGCACAAATAAATTCAAGGCAGAAAGTGATAAGGATACAGAATTTGCCTAAGCAGTGTGATATGTTGGCATTTCTTTGTCCTGATGAAATCTGATTATAAAGGGGAATGTATCTTCGAACCATACGGTCATTTCATACCAAAGGAGTTGGTGGTATAAAGCAAGTGTTAAGAATCAATAGTATCAGGAGTATTACCACGCTATCATTGTTTCATTGTTCATCACAGAAAAAGTGGTGCCGACTTCTTTCTCAGAATACTACCATCTCTAGCTTTAGTTTTAGATCTGTGTGCCTCATGCATAGCTTCTGGATGGCAGGTGTACATTGCTGTGCTTGATCCAGGTAGGTTTTGTCTCAAGCTGCAAGGTATGCCATTTCCCATTTCTACAGGATAGTATGGGGTCCTTTACTCTTCTGTATTTTTGTAGGTATCTCTTTTGCACCCTCTTTTGGATTTTCCTTTTCTTCTTGATCTGGTTCTGACGGTGGGTTCTTTATCATCATATTCCCAAGATAGTATTCTTGGATGTTTGTTTCCCGACCAGTTTCTTTCTCTTCTCAAAAAGGCGTTCCAATTTCTTTCTCTTCTTAAAAAGCCGTTCCAGCAATTCCCCTGGAGTAGGGCCGTTGTAGCCCTTCTCTTCTCCTCACTGCCCCGGACACGAGCGCTCGGGTCTCCAGGACGAGGCGGTCACACAGACCCCGCTCGCGCGACCTTATCCCACGTTGGCAGGTCGTTCACTGTACGAGCATTTGGGTGCAGTTCGTGCTCACGCGCCCGCATCATGCGCTGTTTCAAATCAGCCGCCTCTCCCGCATTCTTCTGCTCCTGTGCCGTGGAGTTCCCCGTCGTTCTCGCCTGCTCACCCCCGTCCTGCAGGAGGCACTTGTGCGCAGCTTCCGTTCAGCCTTCGTTCAGTCGAGCTGCGGCCCGGTGCGACAAGGGCGTCTGTCGCCTCTCTCTGTCCCCGTTCGGGCGCCATTCGCTGCACCTTGTGAAGGAGCGGATTCAGTCCTTCTGTTCCTTCGTTATGTATGAACCCGTAGTTCCCAGCCGTTTACCTCTTTCATTTCAAGAGGCTTTTGGTGCATGCACAAAGGACGCTTCCTTTCAGCGTGAATCCCGGAGTTCAGCTGAACGGTGCAACCGAAGAGACAGCTGGTCTTCGAGCCCCACGTTGGGCGCCATTCGCGGGCGGATTGAGGAGCAGGGTCTCTGTGACGGCGACCCAAAGACCTTTATCCCGGGTTAAACACAATTTACAGAGTTTCCCACCCCCGAGCAGCCCCTGCCCTGCCCGGCAGCGCGCGGAGCCCAGCAACCCAACCAGCCAATCAGCGAGGGGATCACGCGCCGACGGCGCGCGAGGCCGCCCAATGAGCTGCCTGGTCACGCGCCGGCCGCGTGGCTGCAGCTCCCGCCTCCCTGCTCAGCTCCCCCGTCCGCCGAGGAGACACGCCCCGGGGGCCCCGGCCGGCTGCAGCATTTTCCGATGAAGGTAATTTCACGCAGATGTAACGTGTATTTATAGATATACGGACACCTGGCACCATATATATATATTGTTTCTAATAAGTCCAAAGTGTTGCACGTTATGCTAATTTTACATTAGGGTGGTTTCCCACTCCTGCAGATTTTCATCTCTTCTCTGTTTGTGAACATGAGTGGGATAGTTTGTAGTAGGAACCCTCCCTTTGCAAAATGTTAAGCACAGGGACTTAAGCAGTGAAATCCACATCAGACTTTAGTTTGAATTTTACTGTTCATTGATGCCAGGCTCTGACTATGTCAAATCTGTGTGAAGCATGTGAGTTCCCAGGATATGAGCAGTGCTCCAGAGAGGGATGACATTGGTCCTCACACTGAGAAAGCAGACCTCTAATCCAGCAGAAAATTTTATTGATTTTGACAAGAATTCAATCTGAAGAAGTATTCTCTAAGTACATAATTCATGCCTTAGAATTTGGGCAACCTGACAGATTTCTCACTTTGTCTCACTCTAGTATAAATAGCTTCAGACTGCGCCTACTGTATTCCTCACCTCCGTAGATCTAGGTCTAGCGTTGAATGAGAAACAGGCTTATGGATAAACAGGGCACCTGAAAGCTGCTGAGCCAAACTGTGAAGGTGCCTCTGGGCACACGAAAGAGACATCAAATTAAGTTTCCTAATCAAAATGTAGAACCACAGAAGTCTGACTCATCCTAGCAAGTAGATGTGCCTATTTTGTAGACTTCTTATGGTCAGTGAAGAGGATTGGATGTGTCTGAGGCATAAGTGATCTCATCCTAATGACAGTGTCAAAAATAGTACAAATGAACTGAATGTTCTGTTAAAAAAAGTGTATTTTTGTCATTGAATGGCTAGCTCAGATTGGAAAATATGGATATCCCTCTAGACCATTAGTCTAGATCATTAATCGTGAAGGACTCCTGGACATTTCACCAGCTCTTAGGTTAGCCAGGGTTCTTAGAGATCTCTGTTTTGGACTTAGGTTTCTAAGTTAAAATGCACTGTATATACCAAAATGCTTTCCTAAAACTTGCCATTAATGACTAGAGTGGAATTGCTCCTGACAAGCCTTGTGTTAAGCAATGGAGACCTGAGACACTGTGAGCAAGTGGGTTTTCGGAGCCCTCCCATACATTCATTTCCCTTTCATTTTCCTCATTGCACTGAGAGAAGGAATTGAAGTGTATTCTATTGGCCATAGAGAAAAATATATATTGTAAATCTTATTGGAAGCAAAATCTAGTCCCTTAATGGCTTGTTTATTTCACTGCTTGTATGCTTCAACATTGGTTAAGCATGAGATAAATTTAAACTCCTGAATGTGATTTTCTTGGTTAAAGTTAGCATTAAAAAACATTTTTGCATAAATTCTAAGTGGGCCTTAGGTGTTTAAGTGCCCCTCACATTTCTTGAAGTTAGATACTACCTATATTTCTAAATTTCTGTCTGCCTAAGGCAATTTGGCGCTTAAGGTAAAAGATTTTCCTTGAGTATTTATGGTTTAAACGTGCCTTGTGAATTTAGAAAGCAACCTCAGACTATAGATTTCCTCCATACCTATTACTTTGTTCACAGTCAGATGCACTGATGCCAGAGAAATAAGTAAAAGTGGTAACATAGTGTAAAGAAACACTTCACTGTAATGCTTGCAGTTTATTATGTAACAATTGACACATTTTAAATTACTTTGAAGAGTCATCTGAAATAATTCCAGAGATACACTGAAAGAGTTCATTGGTTACTCCTTGGGGTTTAATGATCCACTGGTGTTATTTATTGTTGGATCTAGTTTGTTCTGTGATGCCGGCTCTCCAGCTCATCACTCAGTCATTGCACAGGTGACTGGTTACAATGACTCATTACTGTACAAAAGATCGATGGGGTTCAGAAGAGACTGCCTGGAGAATGTACATAACTCACACTAGTTTCATTGCATCAGTGTAAAAGGTAGAAAGTTAGATGATAAACTTTCCATAATGTGACTGTAAACAACATGCAATTACTTCCACTGGACCAGAACCATGGCTAATTTTGTGGTGCAAACAAGGGACAGGTCAGTGTATGTGGTAAAGAAGGGCTACCAAAAATTCATTGTTGCAATTCTCGCATCATAGGAGCATTCTGTGCATAATAATTTTCCAGAATAAGCTACTGATGCTGTTATCATTATCTATATTAGCACCAGTCCTTTTCATGAACTACCATGCCATTGCGTAAGGTGCTAATAACAAAAATAACAACAGGTCTCTGTTGCTAAAAAAATGATATTCTAAATGCAAAGCAGGAAACAGCAGAGAGAGACCAACATCAGAATGAGACCATGCACAGTATGACAGGCTGATGGTGCACTGGTAGCCTAGACTTTGAGCAAATTTTTCTGCAGGCAATTTGATAAAAATGGGACTAAGACGACTAAGATAATGGCATGTATTTATGTACCAGTCGCTCCTCCTAAGTGGATACCTACCACTACGTAGATAGTATCCAGTTAAGCACAGACGTGTTTGCTTGAAAATTATCGTAGATGGGTGATGGAACCAGTAAAGGAGAAATTGTGGGCAAAACTAGACACAGAGGACAGTGAAGGGAAATATGTATCACACAATATAAAATGTTGAAGACAGAAAGAAAACAGATGAAGAGGTGGGTAATGGGCAAAGTATGATGGAGTTTCCTTCTATGGTTATTAGTAGAGAAGATTTTAATTTAGAAGAAAAATCCTTTCAGATATTGGGATGCAAGGAGGTAGTGAGAGTTTAATCTTTGTGAATGGACAGGACGGGTTGTCTTTTAGATGTGTCACTTACTTAGGCTGCAGGTCTTAAGGAAATCCTGATGTAGATCAGGAGAGAATGATTTGTGCTGAAGATGACAAATGGAATAACAATCCTGACTTACAGTTTTAAATAAAAGAATTAGCAAGAATTTTGTGTTTTTTTTTTTCTTCTGTTTTGCTTTTTTATGGAAATGAAGGTGTCAGTTTGGCTATAATCGCTACACAGTCCTAAAATAAAGTTGGAGAAATGTTTTCGTTCAGACAAAAAAGAAACTGTGGAGAAATGAATAATTGCAAAACAGTTCAAAACAAAGGGGCTATGTAGTGACTGTAGACCTACCCCAGAAATTCCAGAATTCCAGAAACTGGTATCAGGAAATAAAAATTATTAAATAGTTTTATTTTAGTCTTTTTTTTTCCCAATAAAACTGCCCCCATGTTTTGTATAGACTTTGGCTTTGGTTGGAATATTCAAGTGATCAAATGACATATGAGAACATCCGAATTATTATGTAAAAAGTCTGAAAAATAAATTTATTTTAAAATTGATTCATTCATTTCTAAAGCCTGTGTAAAATGTTTATGTAACATATAATAAAAAATTAATTATGTCCTAAGAAAAATTAATCTGAGAAAGAATACCTCCTATCACTGTATCTGTTAAAAAAATTCCTTGTAGTTGTTTTTCTACAACAAAGATAATGCATTTTTATTTTTATTCTGGAAACATATAATTTTCACAAGATAACCAATTAGACCCAACTGCGAGCCTTTGCTAAATATCATTTGCCTGTATGCAGTGACCTAGGACTTTCCATTGTATGAGTAATAGGGGCTAAACAAAGAACTTGGGCATTAATTTCTGAAGTGGAAAAAAAGAGTAAATTACATTTTAATTTGTCTGTGCTTTGAATAGCTTTGCCTGAAGACTTTTTGAGCTTAGGATGAATTGGCGATTCATTCAGTTATCTAGTCTTTTCTCTTTTTCTGCATGGTAGCAATCATATCTACTGAGACTGGTTAAAGCTATCAAATAAAAATGTATTTGAGAAAAGACAAATCCAGTGTACTATGCAATAACTCTGTGAATAATTATCTTGCCTGGAAAAATAATATTTTAAGACTTCAGGTGTAATTACTTAGAATACTGGTATCTAGTATTATAATAGTGAAATTGATATTTAGGTTTATTAAATGATGTGATTATTTATTGTGCAGTAACATAAATTGATTTTATTATCCAGGATGCACTGAGTATGATTTAAGGAAAATGAAGACACTGACCTGGAAGATGAATTTGGTAACATTTTTTCTTTATTATAAAACAGCCAGAAATAATAGCATAGGGTAGGATTTCAACTCTCCAAACTTTGATTGAGAAAAGTTGTAAAAATAAGTCAGATAACTGACTAAGGTAATTGAACGGAAATACGTTTTCAAGTGAATTGCGGAGAAAATTTACTGTGTCTAGTAGCACATCAAAGTATCAAGTTATATTGTATTTAAAGAGTGTTTTTATCTGCCTGTATTGCCTGAGAAATACATGAATCTACCTGATGGACAGTGTCCTTGGTACAAATACTCATTCTCTGCTGTTGAGGGAAGTGTATATTAAAGCACAGGAGCTGGGAAAAACATGAGGGTTATACTGAGCTTCAGTGAAACATCCATGTAAATGAGACTTTTGGAGTCCAAGAACGTGAAGGTGGCTGAAAGGTCCAAGCAGAGACAAGAGGGAGAAAAGGCCATCAAGTCTTACAGTATTTGGCCATCTCCAGGACATGCTGTTTGCCCAAGAAATTCAGGGACAGCCTGGCTGCTTCTTCCCACTGCAGAGTGGCCTGGTCTTTGTAATGGATTTATAGAAGAGGGGAAAAAAAGCAGAGAGAAAGGGCAGCTGTAGGTACATGGAAAGACAGAGTTGCTCCTTGGGGATGCAGTGGAACATTATAAGGAAAAAATGGGCATGAAAGTTTTTAAGGAGGCAGAGATAGATAGTTTAAGGTTTAGATGCAGTAGACATTTGTCTGCATCATGGATATTTGTACGATAAGGGTTCATTTTAAAATTAAATCATGCATATGGCCTTCATAAGACAAAATAAATGCTGTGTGCATGAGTTTCTAGACAGTAAAAATAGCTCTGATGGGTTGAACTGCCCGAGGGCATCTCATTTGGTGGCTTATTCAGGAAATTAAATGATTAGGTCACAAGTGTGACCTAACAAATGATACTCAGTGCTATACTGGAACTGCAAATGAGAGGAATAGAATAAAATAAATGGAATTTATTAACAAAACAAATACTGTTGAGTATGCTGTGTTGACTTTGTTATTCATTTCCATACCTAACTAAATTGAATCTTTGAGTATAATTTCCACCTCTTTAAGTAAGATGCAGAATGTTCATGTGAGACCATAAAATCCAACTATACGACTACGCCATAGATTTTACATCTAGCTCTTACAGAAGACATCAAAACTTGCTCGTGCATGGCCATGGACAGGACAAGGGAGAATGTGGGCCAGCACCCGGTCTGAGAGTAAATGAAACCCCTGCACAAGCCCAGACCAGTGCCTTGGGGGCTTCTGTGCATCCCTACCACTTTGCCAGATTGTGGGTAGGATTATTAGCTTGAGCTTTTAGGAGAGTGATATTTCTGTCTTTTGTATCTTGTGATTTTTCCTTCAGCAAAACACTAAATTTAATAAATGCTTTCTTAACTCACCGAAGCAACAAAATCCACAGTAAAAACTCTTTCAACATGTAAGGATGCTATAGGGCACAAGAAGTATTGTCTATGAAGTAATTCTTTTATGAATTAATTCCCAGAAGACAAAAAGAAAGACCTGGATACAGAGCTGACAAAAATTAGTACATTGTAGTTCATAAACCTCAAGTTGTTATTTATTGAAAACTACAAAATAATACACAAAGGAATAAATTTTCAGTGCACTTATGGGAGTTGTATAGCTAAATTCCCATAAGCACTGCTGTAAAGAGATAAATACAAGTACATGTAAATACAAGAATTTAATCACTCTTGTAATAAAATTTCAATTATCTTAACTGTAATTCCTTTTAACATCTAGTGTTATTGTACTAGAATAAAAAATCGTTTTCACTGCTAAACGAGCACCTGTCAATAACCAAACTGTTAGCTTTTTTAATGGGGTGCATATAATGGTACCTTATGTGGCAGTAAGCATTAAACCTATCTAACCTTCTGAAGAACTGATAACAAATAAGTGAGAAAAATCAGACAATTATCATGCTGGTGGCCGGGTTTTACAAATTTTAACTATCATACTGATCTCACAATAGCATCAAAAAGAATTTTATCCCTACATAATTACTGAAAATAGTTGAAGTACAGTCATTAGAAGACTTTCTCATTATGATTTCATCATTTTTCATTTTTATTATGAATCATAATTTCATTTTGACTGTTTGAATAATGTTTTACTATTCCATCTATTGTAAGTAATAGCAGATATATCCTCATACATATGATCTCTTGCAGTCTAATGATCAACGTTATTAACAAGAAACTTGTATTAAAATTCTGACACTTCCAAAGAGACATTATCCTAGAACTGTATGTCAGAAAATGTTGGTATTTAAATTTTTTGGTTTAATTCAGAATAAGAACAAATTCCAAAATGTCAGAATTTCCTACAGAATGAGACTTCTCTTTGTGACCACCCCAGTATGCATACCAAAATTTGGTAATGGTTCAATGGCTAATGTTCTGTAGTTTCTGTTTTTTATTTTATTTATTTTTTTGCTGAGTGGAAATCTTATGTTTTTACCTCCATATCATTCCACTGTACTATCTTCAACCCTCTCCTTGTGTTACATTTTTGCAGAAAATTCACTGGGACAGTGTCTTGTTGCTTTTTATATATAATCTTCCATACTGAAGCCTTCATTCTTGATTACAGTGTTTGAGTCAAATAATGACAGCAATAAACAGGTCTTCTGGGGCCAGCAAATTCCTATTCTGACACCAGGGTCACGCCTCTGACCATGTTGACTCACGCCTATGTTCAGAGACAGAACATCATCTTTCCCAGGTGGGTGCATCCCGTTGAAGTCTAACTTGAGCTATGTTTACACTACAGTCTTCTACAACATAGGCATGATGGTCCAGGTGATAACTGTTGGCTGCTGTGTCTCTACAAGAATATATAAGTGTGGAATTAAAAGGTGAAAAAAATAAAATGAAAATAATAAATGTAGATACAAAATCTGAAGTGCATGTTCTCGTGATCTTGCACACCGGCAAAAATAAAAAAAAAAAAAGTGAAAATTCAGTTCTTTGTTACAAATAAGGAATCAACGCCCATCTGCTACCCCAAGATAGGGATGAGTAGGCCCTCTTTCGATTCCCCGCATACCCATGCATTTCCTCTCAGGTTGGCTTTTCCATTCTCTGCATTAAGTGGGAAATGCTGCTTGTGCTTTTTGTTGTCCATAAGATGGTGGCATTTAGGTCTGTGCAAGTATGGATCCTGAGTCTTCCACTGCTGTTTTTACACAGGTGGCAGCTGTAACCTTCTGTCTCTGTAACATCTGTGAGACTCTGTCCTGTCCGGTGATTCAGCTGCCTAAACCCTCTTCTCCAGATACCCAAGCCCTGATACAGCCCAGATGCATAATATTGGTGAATTGCTGAGACACAGAAAATGCACAGGAATCTCTATATTCAGTCCTTCTCATGTTTTCTTCTCACCTTATTGTAGAACTGATGCACATTGTCAGTGACTCGGATCTTGCCCTGATCTTGTATAACATGAATTAGTAGCACCTAAAGAGAGCAAAAGCAGAAACTTAAAAAGAGGTCCTGAGAATTCACCTTTGCATTACACACAGCAATTTTTGATCTCTATCACAAAAAGCAAACCTATTCTTGACAGGCAGAGCACTTTCCTTTGGTATTTTCTTGATAAATTCTGAATAGCTGGGTACTTGCTGAAAGGTTAGTCTTTAGTAACTGCCGAATTTCAGCTACTTTTGTAAAATATGTGATTCAGAAGGTCATTGAATGTCTATACAAAATTTTCTCCATGATTATTCTCCAGAGCTATAATGACTGGTCATATACGATGAATTTTTTGTGCCAGTGATAGTAGGGTGAATGTACATGGCACTGAAATATGGAGATCATGCTTAGTATAATATCTCACTTCAGGCAACAATACCATTGGATCCAATTCACATGTTCAGTAACCTGTATATTTTTTCAAAGAAAAATACTAAATTAATTTCAAGCAGATTTGAAGAAGGTATCAGAAGAAAAATATCCCATATTATTAACAAATGGAGGCAGCTGGCATTGCCCATGAATCTGGTAATAGGCACAATCTTACTGAAAAATGACAAGGTAGCTTATAGTGTCACTGTTTTAATTGATTCTGACGGACAAGAAGAGGAAGAACATATCTTCCAGTAATCCTAACCCATAATTCACAACATCTTGTGGCACAACTGGTGAACTTGTTATTACTATAGCCTTGGGAAATGTAAATATAGATACTACACTAAAATATTTAGGCACTGGAAAGACTATGCTGCTAGCTGCCTTTTAGCCAAATCTGTTGTGCTGCTAGCTGCCTTTTGGATAGCCAAATCTGTTGTAAGACCTCATCTGCTGTAAGGTCTCAGATTAATTTCTCTAAGCAAATTTGACTGAACCTAGGAACAAAAATATATAAAACTGAGTTAGGCTTCCCACAAGCAGTCACAGATAATCTATGGCACCCAGGAGCAGGATCTGTAAAAACTAGCAATCAAGCAGGGAACTACATAAGCATCAGATATTAAGGATGAGGCAAAGGATGGCGTATGGGCTTTACTAGGAACTACTGGGAAAAATCAGGGTACTTAAGCCACTTTCTAGAGATATGTCCCTTAGCTAATTACATAAAGCCCTTTTTAACTGGGCTTGTGGTTAGGGTCAGGGCAGAACAGAGCCTTTTTTCTCAAAAAACGTCAATTGAAAAAAGTGTCGATGTAACTTTTTTCTACTATTTTAGAGAATAGAGTGTTCACTACAGTGTAGAGAAAACAAGGCTTAATTCTCTTCTTCTCATGTAAATAGTAAGAGTGTAGCTCTTCATCCTACTTTCATAGAAGTTCTTATATCTATTCCTGATAGATTTTTTTAGCTAATGTCATGCCCAAAACTCCCTTTTCTTTTACTTTCTGTACTTTTTTTTTCTTTTTACATCATACACTTTTCCAGTAATTCCTATTGTTTACATTTTATAATCCAACATTCTGACATGACAATGCATGAGTCTGATTCCCCTTCAAGTACTGTATATTGAACACAAGTCTTTAAACTGGTATACTTGGTACACTGTCTAATTCTTTAGGCATTAAAATTCCTGCTTATGCCTAACCCCAAGATTCAGAAATCTCAGATTCTCTTTAATTCATTCAAAATCTGTAGGAACATCAAATTCTCACTTTCAGTACTAGGCCATTTTAATTTAGGTAGTTACTTATGAGCATAATATCTAACTTCTAATGAGCTACTTTTGAAACTGTTAGCCTTTTGCTGGCCTGTGACACCTTTGGTGACACCACTGTTATGGACCTATATCCTTCCCTGCTTTCAAAGTAAACTATTGACAAATGCTACTGTCTGTCTCTGCTTCAAATTATTCTCTTGTTTTTTCTACAACCTTATACTTTTACTGAAATCTTGACTGTAGTCTGCCTTACTGCAGTTTCCTTATTAGCAACATGCATGTCCTTCAGGGTGAATATATTTTAATCTATCTTCATGATTTATGCCATCCCCTCTCTAACACATCTATTTAAATGCTTTATTCAAGGCCATGTGTAATTCGGTCCTCATGTACATAGCTGCACATGTCTTTTTTTTTTGATATGTGCTTCCTACTTCTGTGTTGGGTTAATAAAACCAATCTTAACTTTGCTCACATTCCTTTTTTTGCTTCTATATTTCTTTCAAAACTCTTTCTTTAGTTACATTCTCTTCATGTATCCTCTGCCTTTGTTGTGATACATTTAAATGACCTTAATTATATATTTTTTTTCTATAGAACGCCTAGCTTATTCTGGGTACCATAAAAAGTACTGACTAAATGAGAAATTATTTGTCACTTTCTTCTCTCCGCCTTTTGCCTAACTGATCTGACATCTTATTTACAGCAAAGCATACAGACTGCCCTCTGAAGACAGAGCCATTATTTCCCTCTTGGGTTTTTAATGGCGTCCGTCTCCACGATTATATTTAAAGCTTCAAAGAATAAAATGAGTAACTGCCAGGTCTCAATTCTGCATGGGTGGATTATGTGGGTTGCAGATGAACGGTGACATGGATGCTCTGGCATATTCGGATGAGTGTGTGCAGAGCCAGCTGGATCCAGCAGGGCCCTCGCCAGGCCCAGTGCCACACAGCCCACACTCCCTCCGGCTCGGCTGTGCAGCTGCTCCGACAGGGAGGGAAGGCCATGGAAGACAGATCCTGCAGTGGTCACACAAGCGCTGCACGTGAGTGGCGTGGGCGGCTCTGCGCCGGTGCTGAGCGTGAGGGGGAAACTGAGGACCTGGCTCCGCATGGAGCTGCTTAGAGCCTGCAGGGTGTGTTGCCTTCAGGGTCAATCCAGCACTGCCGGAACCTGCTCGGCTCTTCTGCAGGCACCGAGGTGTCCTGCATCTGTGGCCTTGGCCTCGCCAGCAGCTAACCTATTACGTGGCACTGCCCTGCCTCCCGACACAACCATTCCTCCCAGCCCCTGATACAGGCAGCTCACCCCCCGCTGCCTGTGAGCAGTGCTGAAGCCAGCTCAGGGAAACCAGGGTGCTGAGAAAGGCAAGGAGGCTGAGTAACTGCCAGAGAGGTATTATTTTTTTTTGAACTGAAGCAGCACAACTGAGTGGGCAGGAAAACACACTACAGAAGAGGCCTTGAGCAGGCAGAGCCTGGCAGGTCGGGGACCTTAATCAAGCAGCATTGCTGTTGTACCCAGGGTCATGTTGGGCTCTTCTCTGTCATCTCAGATAGCACATTGGGCCAGACACGTCACAGCTCTTAACAGAAAGCAGCATTACCTTTGACTTTGACAGAGTTTTGAGAGCTCAGCACTCCAGCAGTAATTTTCAAAAGCAGAACTTGGTAATTACCCTCCAGCCATTAGAAGTTCAATGTGAAGAAATGTTCTGGTCTAGCAGAGGAACCTTCTGGAGATGGGTCTCAGAGGAGTGTCCAGCTAACCTAATCATGAAGATATCCTTCACATCCCTGGGCCTTGCCACTCTCACTGTGGGGTTATGATTTGCTCATGAATAGGTCAGAACATAACAAAGCAATCAGTTCTGTTTAGCTCTGGTTCATCCCAGATATTTTTTTTCTATTATTTTAGAAAAGCAAGGTATAAAAGTAAAGTAAATCTCACTAGAGCATTCTAAATACATTAATATTTAAATGTTAACTTTGTATTCTTAGTAAAGTCATTTCCCTCCTCCCTCCTTCCTTCTTTTCTCTCTTTCTATGTCTCTCTGTGCATATAACAACTTAGGACAACAAGCCATGTCATTATTACTCTGTATAATAAAGGTGGGGCCATTATCTCCTGTTCATTTCATTTTGTTTTGTCCCTCTTTTTCCATGGTCTTTTATGTGGATCTGTTCTGGATACATAATTATATAGATAAATACATATTTATATATATATATGTTCATATTTTAATATATATTTATATAATTATGTAAATGTATAATCTATAATTATGTATGTAAATGCTCTAGTACAATGATTTTTCTTTTTGCGATTGTGAACAGTATATATATATGTATATATTTTCTCTGAGGAAAATATTATTATTGTAATTTTAAGAACAACTTAAGATCAATCAACTTTTACTCCTGTAAACATATGTTATTTTAATAAAGACAATGAATAGAGTTAAGATGCATTGTATAAACAACTTAAAATGATAAAGCTGTGTCTAATCATGTACACAACAGAAAGTTTAGCAAACAAAGATTCATCACAGCCTAGAGAACAAAAAGGCATTAAAAAAGCTTTATTAGTGACACTGCTCTGAGGTATTTTGTTATTAAAATAACTTACTGCATCCAGAAAATCTTTCTATTTTTTCCTCTGTTTTGTTTACTCAGTATCATAATTTCTGGAACAATTTCCTTTTTGAAGAAGTTAGGAAACATGACTTTAACCTCTTATGCATAGCATGAAATGGTGACAGTATTTGATTTCACTCCTGAAAAAGCTAGTGCATGGGGAAAAATCCATCAGTGCTTGTTGATGGATACAAAAATGCATGCAAACAAAGTTATAAGCTTGGCCCCAGGAAGTCCTTAAGCTTTCAACTGCTGCAGACTAGAGCAGTACCCTGGATTGTTGTGTGAGCTGTTTCCATAACTATTTTGCAAAAGCAGGTAGTATTTGGCCACTATTGAATAAACAGGCTGAACAGATTTTTGGTCTGACCCAGCATGGCTATTCTAATGTTATTTAGGTGAGTGTATTACTTTGTCACATGCCATCATCGTCTTTTGCAAGATGCAGCCACAGAAATGGAATTACTTCATTCTTACTAGATTTTATAATGCAGTCTGATTTGCTGAAACATTGTTTCTATGAAAGCAGTTGCTTTCCCAGAGCATTACCTTGTTTTCTTTATTACCTTGTATAAATACAATTAATTCATGTACCGTAGTAATAGCATTATGAATGGACAAAAATGCACTTCAGTGCAATTGAATAATCTCTCTATAAGTCTGATGTTCTGATTTATCCACAATTTAGATTTAAAGTCCATGCTGTATTTTTAATTATGTAAACTGGAAGGGAAGGATGAGAAGGGTTTTTCCCCGGCTAGCAGACGAAAACTGGGATGGACTGGGCACCCTGGTATCCCTATGTCAATGCCTATTCCAGGCTTGTCAGCATCAGCATCTTCCTAATAATGCCCTAATACTAATAATAACAGCCTAATAGCTGATAAAGCATGCAGACTCTTTGGAATTAGTGGGGAACAGAACGTGTGGGAACAGTAGGTCTACTTCCTGTTGCTAAATCAATAATTCTACTAAATTGCCTTATTATTAGCTGCTTGATGGTGACTTCAGCTGATTTTTCTAGCATTGCTCTTTGCAGAATTTCATTACAGTAAATAATATTTTCCTGTGTTCTGTGTTACAATCTTTGTCACTTTCTAAAATTCATATGCCACAGGCTGAAGTCAGATAAAGTAGTCTGCCTACAGTTTTCATGTGTCCATCATTAGTGTGCATGCAGAAAACACAAATGAGTATTAGCTGCAATAGTCTGTAAATTCTCAAAAGAGAGACCTTTTAGTATGACATACTTTCCCATAACGACCTGAAGTAGTATATATTTCTCTGTGTGTTCTGGACTTTAAATTAGTCTAGGATGCAATGCATTCTCTGTTCTAAAAGTATGAAAGTGGAAAGCACCTATATTTTTGCATCCTTGCCTGGATTTGCACTATTTTCTTTTTTCATCATTCCCATAACAAAATTGCTATAACTTAGATGATAAAAAATCTTTCAGAGTTCAGGAACTATATGTCAGTCACCTCTTAAAAGATTACCAGGGTGTAATCATGTCTTTACTCAACACCTGCTGCTTTATGCGAATTAACAGAAAAAGGTTAAAGCTATTTGCATAGGTAGGCAGGCTCTCAGCCCTGTCCTATTGAATAGAGAAATATTCAGGCTCTAAAAAGCATGAGTACACATCAGTGCCTTTTTTTCACAGGCAGTTGGCTTATCTTCTCTGATTTAATTGAAAAGGCTCATACAAAGTTTGTTGTGTATGTAAATGGTGGTGGAAAGGAGAGAATACTGGTGACGTTTTTGCACTGAATATTACAGTGATTTTTGCACTGACCAGCTGCAAGCGATTTTTTCCTCTGGTGCTGCTAAGTGTCTGTGAAGCACAGCTGATAGCCTTTTCAGTTCCCCCTGGGTCTGTTGTGGCACTGACTTCCTTGTCACACTTTAGGGGCTTAACACAGCAAAACTTTGGCCTAAAATGGATTTATTGTCATTCAGTAGCATTCTTTCATGTTTTCTTTCTCTTCTCCATGCCTTCTTTCTTTTCCCCAGGAATACTTGACATCCTTTCTGGAGGAACTGCTCTCCTTGCCAACAGAGCAAATAGACTTGGCAGGTAGTTTGGCAATAATTGATCATATCCAAACAGTAATTGAATTTTGTTTGCTGTCGACATGGCAGAAGCCAACACTATGCTGTCTCTTCTGTAACAATAAACATGAAATTACATTATGCATTTCATTGCTCACTCTCCAGTCCAGTTTTCTAGGCAGGAAATTTCACAAGTTGCATGGATAGGAAGGGGCAAGAAGAGGAAAAGCCGGAGGAGCCATCTGGGCTGTGACTGTACCAAGTGAGGGCAGTCAGATTAGTGAATAGAATTGTGGCCTCCTTCCTCATATTTTCTCATAAATAAATCTGCTATGCTTTAGTTTCATACAAGCTTCTTTTTGCCCACTTCACATTATCAATTCCAAAACTTTCAGGGCAATAATTTCAGATTACTGTGTGGGGAGCTATCAGCAATATTTATTTTTCACTGAGCTGGATACTCCACTTTTGGCAAGTGTCAAGCACCAGCTGGGTTTAGTCTCAGTTTTTCTTAATCACAAACAGTGCAATTGACTGTGTATACAACACAGGAGACATTTCTGTGTCTTTTACAATACATTTGCCATCAAAATTGGAGGTTTTATTTACTGATGCTTCTTTTGAGTGGTTAAGTAAGGACTGTGACAGTGTCCCCAGAAGTGTGGATCGCCTGCTGGGTTTGCTGTTTCAATATACTCTAAAAGGATTTACCGGAGACATGGCATTTGCTAATGGATTGTTCTCATAGGAGGGCGGATTTAAGAAGTCAGGACTCAGTTGTGTACCTTCGTTTTTCACAAAGGCTCCTTCTTAGTGAGTTTGTGTAAGTGATTCTATGGGAGCCTGTGAAGGTGGATGAGAAAACAGCAGGCAAAGGGAGGAAAAGTGCAAGCAGAGAGGGAGGGTGTGAAAATCTCCCAGACACTGGTAAGCTCTACAGACTTGTTGCATCTGCAAGAAATGAAAGAAAACAGTCAGCCCAACACGCAGCACCATGATAGCAAAAACAGCGGGTTGTGCAACTCCAACTATATCCCAAGCATCGATGGCTGCCATAGGGCGTCAAACGCTGCGGAGTTATGTGCTCGCCTGGTGGAACAAGGGCCCCCCAAGGTGGACTTTCTAAACACCTACCTCGCGTGTCAGTACAACTCTCCACTTGCCAGTAGATGGATGGGGTTGGCCCCCAACCAGATAAGTATGAGTGACTGTGTCCGTGTGTAAACAATATATATAATTATTATAAGTGAATGGTCTGACTGAATAGCTATTCACTTTTAATAAAAACACTGTGGTCTGTATTTCCCCCCAGCTCAGAGATAAAGGATTTTGCAACGCACACAGACGCACATGCATGTACATGCATATGTGTATGGATGTGTAAAAGAATACAAACAGAAAATTGCTGCCACAGGAATGGGTGCCAAGAAAGATCTGAGGAGTTCTCAGAGAACTTTCCAAAACTTTTCAGCATCAAGGGTGCTACTGCAAGCCAAAGTCTTAGGTTAGCATTACAGCTGATGTAATGTGAGCTAGAATTTAACTGACTTCAGTGAGAATGAAGGGAAGTAATTTAGAACAGGAATTGCTGGTAAATGTAATGGATACATTACAAGTTGATTTCCATTTCCTTTATTGAAGAAGTTGTAAAAATAATGGTATATCAGAGCAGACCTTTTGCATTTGGGCCAAATAAATTGGCCATCCTGTATTTTCTCCTAACACATCAGTGCTCTGCAGCTTTTAAAATCACTTGGCCTTGTGACTGGCAATGATAAAACAAAAAGGACAAGTTAGTAGTGAATAAAGCAGTGGACTTATTTTGGAAAATATAGTATGCCAAACCTATCTTTCTTTTGGAGGAAAATGACCTAGTTATGTCTGAACATGAAACCGATTTCTCTGTGATAGCACTGGATTAAAGAGTTCTGTTTTTCTTTTTCTTATTATCTCCAGTCTTCTGTGTTCCTAAACTGTGGGTGAGAATGAAGTTGACCTATGAGGCCAATCTATTATTCTAGTCCAGACAGGGAAACCTCTGAGAAAAACTTGAAAAATATTGGTACTCCTGATTCTCTTTGAGCCACAGAAAATGGACAGGTCTCCAAAGCACAGACAGGCCTGGTTTTTGAAAAAAAAAAAAAAAACACATAAATTTAAGAGAACTTCCTAAAATATATGCTTGATTATTTTTGCCTATTGGCAATAAGAATCTGGGAGGAGATTAATCAGACTTCATTGTGACTGTAGAGATTTCTGAATGATTTTAGAAGATTCGTAAAATATATGAATCTATTTATAAATTTATTCTTTTGCTTTGCTACCATCTCTTATTAGGCTTTCTTTTTCTTTTTCCTTTTTTTTTTTTTCTTACAAAAGCCCTGATATCCTATTCTGCAAATCATGAGAGGTACTTATATTTTCCTTGAAGTCTGTGGTGTCTGGCCACCTCAAAGGGGATCAAATATTCCAGAAGTCTTCTGAAATGCCAAGACAGTGGAACTATCCATAAACCTCCAAATGAATAAATGAGACCATGTAGGAATATAGCATTTCTAAAAGCCACAGATCTAAGGTGATCCTGATGAGAAAGGAGCTGGAAATGTACTGGGCAAAACCAGACAGAATTCTGTTTTTCTTTACCTTGAGATTAAACTCACACATAAACATAGTTCTTATTTTCCT
>NW_010583036.1:0-53286 GCF_000705375.1 Tinamus guttatus | reverse complement strand
AAACTTGCTGAGGGAGCACTCTGTGCCTTCATCCAGGTCATTGATGAATAAATTGAACAGGACTGGACCAAGGACTGACCTCCTGGGGACACCGCTAGCTACAGGCCTCCAGCTGGACTTGGTACTGCTGATCACCACCCTCTGAGCTCTGCCATCCAGCCAGTTCCTAATCCATCTCACTGTGTCCACCTCATCTATCCCACACTTCCAGAGCTCGCCCAGGAGGATATTGTGAGTGACGGTGTCAAAAGCCTTGGTGAAGTCGAGATAGACGACATCCACCGCTCTCCGCTCCTCTATCCAGCTGGTCATTCCATCATAGATGGCTATCAGGTTAGTCAAGCAAGATTTCTCCTTGGTGAATCCATGCTGACTACTCTTGAGCACCTTCTTGTCCTCCATGTGCCTGGAGACAATGGCCATTACTTCTTCCAGTCCTCCGGCACCTCCTCCGTTCTCCAGGATCTTTCAAAGATGATGGAGAGCGGCTTAGCTATGACATCCTCCAGCTCACGCAGCACTCTGGGGTGCATCCCTTCAGGGCCCATGGATTTGTGGGTATCGAGTTTCCTTAGCTGCTCTCTGGCCCAATTTTCCTCTACCCAGGACAAGTCTTCCTCTCCCCAGGCTTCTTCTCTTGTCCGTAGGGCCTGGGACTCTAAAGGGCCGCCCTGGGTAAACACCAAAGAAAAGAAGGCATTCAGCAACTCTTGCTTTTTCTGTGAAAGAGGACCCTCTATAATTATGTCCTACCCACTACCATACTCCCGCTGGAAGCTGCCTGACCTTGGCTGTGTGGTACTGATTGCCCTGTCTGTGTGACACCCCCCTTCTCGCCTGGTTTCAGTAGAAATGTTCAAATATATTTCTTGATATTCATTTTTTGTTTTTGTTGTGATATTGAAGATGGTTCAAGAGTATTTTTCTCAGAAGAGTGTGTAAGAATTTGAAATATATTTCTGGTCACAACTAACATAAATAAAGTGCTTTTAACTAGTGACCTTCTAAGGTAAAGGCATATATACCTAGTATGAAATAGAGAAGAGTACATCTAAATAAGTTCAATATTTCCTAAAATCTCTGACAGTATGTTTAAAGTAAACCCCCAATATGACCCCCCACTACCAGTCTCCACTGGTACCACTCTCCACTAGAGCTTTTGGTCATGACAGATTAGGAATTTGAATTTAAGCACTGTTCTAGGAGCTCATTTATAATGTTCAAAGTAAATGCAATTAAACAGATTGCTCTTATCATCTTTTTTTTCAAAATCAGTGAGTTTTATTCCCAACAAAACACACAAGTCTCCCGTTTGAAGCAAAACCTGTATCATCTAGTTGATGGATTTACTAAAAAAAGCAGTCTAGCGAGACAGTGAGATAAGTACACTATCTTCATGCAACATATATTACCTTCTAATAACTTGGGCAAAGCATTTTTAGAGTTCAGAGAGCTTATTTCTATACTTATTTGCTAGAGGGGTTATTTATTTATTTAATGAACATTTGTATATATTGTGCTGCCACTGCTGTGGATAGGATAAAGTTTGGGTCCTTATCTATGATTGCATTTTTCTATGCTGAGTTAGCAAGTGGTACGGTAATGTTTGCTGCCTTATCATTAATATATTTATTTATGTTACTGAAAATAAGGTCATTATCGAATCTGAAAAATTTCATATGTGTGCATATTTCCTGTAGAGAAAAGAATTTATCTGAAGTGCATAACTGAAAAATAACATGAAAGGACAGCAATTAATAGATTTAAAATATTCTTTTCTTTTTGAACTTTCGAATGAGTAAAGAGAAATAAAAATATTCAGTATTTTTTTCCCGCACTTACTTGCGTCTTTTGTCAGAATGAGAAGCAGCATCTTTGAGGGCAAAGTGAATAAAAGTGGCTTCATTGTGTTAGATTTACATATTTATCATGAAAACAACCATGGACATATCGAAGAAAGATTTGTACAAATGACTGAAAGGTACTGTGCAAATAGAATGATTAACTTGGAAATGCACAGAAGGGCTATAATTTATGTCTTGAATTATCACTCAAGGTGGTGATTTTTTTGGTATTTTTTTCGGTGATGCAGAGCTTGTGGTATGCCTCCAAAGCTTATCGGTGATGCAGAGCTTGTGGTATGCCTCCAAAGCTTATCGTGTGTAGTTACCTCCGCTTCCAATGGAGATTATATCTAAAAATTCTGACACTCTCCTACTAACCAAAGTACCAGGAATATCGCAACTCTTACTGATTGTCATGAGTAGAAAGTAACCTGTATACCCACACAAGAATGAAAATACACTAGAAAGAAATGAAAGATTGGAGATTTTCTACTCGTTGTTCTCATCCTCTCAAACCTCTGGATGTTTGGATTTCATAGGAAGAAACTTCAGATCTGATTTTGTCTTTTTTTTTTTTTTTGAGATTTTGACAAATGTACTCAGAATTAGGCAAGAATCATCAACATAATATAGTAGGCAGGATTGCAGTCATATGGATGTTTTCTTTCACTGATACTTGAAAGTGTCCTTGACTTCTCTCAGCAACTGTAGATGATGTATGTGTGTGGAAAAATGAAGGCTTATTATGCTGAATTGCTGAAGAAGAGTCCTTCTCTGAACTGCTGAACTGCTCTGAAGAAGAGCATCCTTTTTAGATATGACTACTGCAGAAATCTACTTTCTTTATTAGTATTGTTAAATAATTTTTTTTTAATGCTCTCTTGTAAATGCTTTAATACTTGGGATAGTAGTACCCTATTTCTTTAAACGCCTATGGGCAGCTGTGTGCACAATGGCAAAGTTACTTTGAAAAGTTTTACATTGGAGCACTCTTGCAGGCTTTGCTGATGTAAATATTGATGGATGATCTTCTTAGACCTTCAACACTGTACAACTTTGACAAAAAAAAAGTCCTTCCTTCGAAATGTTAAAATTTTGTTTCCTTTTTCTGAGGAGAGTTGCTTGTACATTTAAATACTTTTCATATTGCTCTGAACATAATAGTGTTGCCTTTTTCTCTTTATCCTTCTCGATTGATTTCTACTAAGATGGGTGCAACTCCTGTCCAATCAGTTGAATAGCACACAGGTGATGCTCTGATTGGATCCAATGCATCTTGCATTAAAGCTAGGCCTATGCTTAGTATTCAGGGTAACAAATCCTCGTTTTCTCAGCATTTGCTAACACATAAACAAGTCTCTTCCACCTCTTCTGAGGAGACATCTTACTCTCATGCATCCAATTTATTAAAGATACATAAGATCACAGCAGATGATAGAGAAGTTGAGAATAAAATGAATGAGGTGGTCAGCAAGTTTCTAGTAGGATGATGTAATAGAGAGAAAGCCTTGGAAGGAAAGATTAAGGCATCAGTGAAAGCACATAAATCTCTATTAAAGAAATACCTATGCCTTGTTTATACCAATTGCCATAGGGTTAAAAAATTAGGTTTCATGGGCAAAAATATGATATATACTGAGATATTATACTGAGATTACTGGCTTCTCTGTGGGATCCCAAAGAATATTTTTCACATGCTACCTAGCACAGTGATACAAGGCTTGCATCATCACTTCTGCAGAGAAGACACTATATGACATATTTTGAAAGCCTTCTTTCTAAGAGGTCCATAGAGGTTTTTCTTATTTGCAGATGCCTTAAATGAAGTTAGAAGCTCTTTATCTGTTTGGCATCTTTTTAATGGATGTGAGGAATGTGGTGGATTTCTATTCATTTAAACAAAGACTATCTGGGGATTAATATGATATACTAATGATCTCTGGCTGACTGTCCTAGCAATCATACTAAGAGAATAGCAGATAAAGTCTACATTCTCAGCACTTCATCTTAATAACAATAAGTTGTGCCTGGGGACAGTACCTCCCAATGAACTATAGAATGGCGAAGATAAGCTAATTAAGTGGAAAGTGGATTTCTTGTTTGATCAGACTCTATTTGGTTGATCTGTGAGAGCGACAACAGCAATGATAATCAAATCTCATCCACCCACCCATCTGGTGTTTCTAATTGTTTATTGTACTGTTGTATCTACATCATCAGTCATGGATGCAAAATATGTAAAGACTGCAAACATAAATAAGGAATGACATATTAATTGAACAACATGCAAATTGTTGCATTTACAGTGCTGGGAAGCTGGTACTCTTGGGAACTTCTCATTACAGATCAGCTACTGATATGCTAATATTCACACCCAGATGTTTGCTTCTGCCACACAGAAGTTTGTAGTGATACCTATTTCCACCTAGTACCATACAATGAATGAAGTGAAAAAAAAAATCTTTGCTGGGCACTTAAATGTAATTATGTTAAAAAAATGAGGAAGGAGAGAGAAAATTGCTCAGCAGCATTTCACACACATTATATTTGCTGTCTCAAAACTTCCTTACATAGAGACCTCTCTTCTACAAAGCTGATGAAGCTGACCAATGTGTCATTAAATTCTCTCACTTTCTTACTGCCTGATTTGGGCTGACTGCACTCTCATTCAGTCATTCTTTTGAGCTAATTAATCTTCCAAATAAGCACTGTACTGTTCCCTCAGGCATTAACTATGAAGTTTTAGTTTCCGCTTTTCAATCACTCTTATGTCTTATTCAGCCTTACACCCTTATCTCCCTGCTCCAGTCTTATCAGGCTTCCCTTTTGTGGCATGAATTCAGGGAATCTCTATAGCTTTGTAGCTGGTTTCAGCCACTCCATACTGCCATCAACAGTTCCAGCTCAGCTGATGGCTGGATTGCGGATTTTGATTATCCTTTCAGGCGTTTAGCGGTCTTATATTCTCTTCTTTTTCTTGAACCTCCAGATTGGAGGTGGCCGTTTTCAGTCTTCCTCATCTGTTTAGTTCAAGTATACAATACTGTGCTCCCCATCAAGTATGAATTTCCTTTAACAAGTTTAAAGGTAAAAACTGATGTATGAAAATGCTGACAAACAATGACTTTCATTTCTCTTTTTCATAAGACTCTGTTGTCTCAGTAGCACTTAAGGACATTTGAAAGAACAATAGACACAATGCCTTTGAAATGCATACTATTTTCCAGTAAGCTAAAAGATAACACTGATTTGTGTATGGAAATTACACAGTCACATATGTCTATACATGTGAAGATATACATCCATGCAAATGGGTACATTAACTCATCTAGTTCCCCAGTCTTCCTATGATTTCTTTTATGTGGTGGAAAATCCATTGAAAAGCCCAATATGAACTCTTGTATATTCATGTTCCTTTTTGGCGGGAGAGGAGGGGAAGAGGAGGGGTGCGTGTGTGCTAGCATTCATAAGCATTCAGAAACATTCACAAACAGAAGCAAGGAAATATGCCAGCACATTTTATCTGAAATGTGAAAGGAATGTGGAACAAAGTCGTTTAAATCCCAGAACCTATTTTCTTCTCTTTTGGACAGCAACTGCCAGGAAGAAAATGCTCATGAAAGAAAACAGTTGGCATTCAGCATTCAATCGCTTCAAACAGAAGAGCCAAGAATGTTGAAAAACCTGTCCTGGAAGGTTCATGGTCCATTTAGGAGATGTTCATGGTCTCCTAAACTAAATTCTTCATGTCAATCACCTGTTTCTTTTTGTTGTGCTATAAAGACTACATTCTTTTGTGTACAGAGCTTTTGGAATCTGTGTCAGGTCCACGAATCAGAGCTGTCTCTACAACTACTACCTGATCACAATTAAGCTCCTCAAAAGTAAGATCTGGAAAGTATAACTAAAAAGCACTTACTTTTTGTCTTGGTTACTGAACTTAGCTTCTATCATCCTAACATATGTGATTTCGGAAGCACAACTTCTGACTGGAGAAGATTCTGAACATAAATTAAACATCAGTATCTATATGTGACATAAGTAAACCCAAATAATTTTGACTCACTAATAATGTAAATGTGAGAATTATTTGTAGCAATGGATGGTAGTGCCATCAGTTGTTGCCAGAATTGAGACACAAAATTGGGACATGACATTTAACTTTTCACATGAACAGTATGAAACAGCACAGTAGGTGGTACAGTATATCAAGAAGATAGTTTTATTTTATTGAATATGTTATGTGTTGTTCCTATTTGGCAGGAAAAGGGCCAAATGATAGATTCAGTGAACATTGTGTAAATATTTGAGCACAAAGAACATAAAATAAAACTTAAAAATTTATTTTTGCTTAAAAGTGGAATGTTGAACATAACATCCTCTAATTGTAGCAATGAGAACTGGACCAAAATGGATAGCAGACCGTGTGTTATTTCTGCAATATTTTATAGAAAATGAACTTTTTGGAATGCTCTTTACCGATTTAATGTTTGTGGTATCCAAACCAGATTATTTAAAAGCATTTTATATGAAAGTAGTTAAGAAAAATCCTGAAAGATACATTGGTTAAATATTTTTAAAAACATGTTAAAAGCATTTTTTTCACCTGATCTGCAAGTCTGTAAAAAGTGAGCATATGCTTTGGAGATTGGTAGCTATCAGGGAAAATTATTGTACCGTAGGGAATTTGTATGAAATATTCATTCAATTAAGTATTCAAAACTGTCTGAGCCATTCAACTACTCAGTCAAAATGAGCATATTCTAGGAGTAGAGACATTGTTTTTATGATAATACACACAAATTGATTTCTTAAGCAAATGCACTTTTCTGACTTGAATCTATAAAATCTATGATGATAAAGGTTCTGCACTCAGAAATTCTAGAAAATGTTTTACTTGCTCTGCTGTGCTATAAACACAATTTGTAATGCTCCCTGCAGAGTTATTAAGCTACTATAGGGACAAGAACTACCTTTCTGAGTCAGGATGGTTTGGTTTGCTGGATGTTCAAGATCATGCTAGGATGCACAGCTATGCAATTCAGCGTTTCTCTCTATTTAGCTTCTTTTCTACATGCTTGTTTTTCTGTTTCTTTTTTCCTTTTTTGATTAAGCTTATTAACATTGAGGCACTCTGTTCTGAGATATTGATCTGCTTTATTTTTGTTGTTATTGCTTGTTTTTCCTTTTTTTTTTCAGTCAGAAACTGAGACTTTACTTTCTATTTGTGCAAATTTTTCAGGATGTCTGAAGCACCTGACCATATTCCGATCTAATCTAATTCTAAGAATCAAGAACTACCGCAGTAAGTCTGCCCAAAGGGCCACTTAAGCTGATTTTTATGTGTATAACAAGGGCAAGGGGATTTCAGACAAAAAAAAAAAAAAGAGGAGATATAAGATGATCTTTCCTTAGGATCTCCTTTACTCTTTAATTATTTTGCTTTTAGAAGTGTATCAATTAGTCTTTTCCTATAGGGTGCTTCTCAAAGGATATTTGGCCTGCTTTAGTACTTTTGCTGTAGTTGGTGTACTATTCCCTATTTCTCCAGTTTTGCATGGAAAAAGGTTTTCAAGTGTTTTTTTCTAACCTGTAGTTGCATTTTTTTGCTCTGTTTTTTAACTGTGTTGGATTTTTGTTAAACCTCTGCAAATCTCTGTGATTGTTCATCTTTGCCCTTCCCACTCGAAATGTGTCCTCCATTGTGAAATGGTTAAGCAGTCTGTCTGTTGACTTTTACGATGTGATTATGCTATTATAGAGGGAATATTCTGGAAGGATGCAACATGAACTATCCAGGACTAAGTAATGAACTGGTTTTGTTTTTGTATATACAAAAGTTGCTTCAGGAAGTAGTCTGATTGATCACATTGAAATATGTAATTAAGAAAAGTAAACAAGCAGAAGACAAAAGGCCCATGCTAAAAATGTGCAGGAAATGAGAAATCTTTGTCTCATAAGTGACATGGTTGACTAAGTAAGCACATCTATAATAGTGATTTGTCTGGTTGTGAAGAAGAAATTTATGGGATTTATTTTCTGTTCTGCTATGTGGTCCTTGGAGGAAGTTGCATCTTTGCCCACAAAAAAAAACTTGCACCAATTGCTGTGTCAAAACAGGCACTCACATGCATACAGTGCCAGCTGCTGAGCCTGAAGCTGACACTACCTGTGGGGCTGACTTGGTGGCTTCTCAGTGCATAACTTCAGCCATGGATCCAGAAGGAGGGAAAAAAAATAATTGAGCACTACTGCTGACCCTGTACGTACAATTTTGCTGTATTCTAGCTTAAACAGAACAAAAAAATGCCCTGTGAAGTTTTCCTTCATTTTAGGAAAATTCATCCAGCTTATTCTCCATCTTACATTTTTCAGTAAGCAACCAACACGCATTTAATCTATCTTATTTATTTTTTATGCAAAATAGGATTGGAACATTCTTAAATGTTTTGTCTTATGTCAAAATACTCAGGGAAGTAGAACTTTCACAGCAAATTTTTTCATTTTTTTTTATCTATCTGTGCTCCTTTAAAGAGGAATGAAAATAAAAGAAAACAAAACTCAATTTCAGTAAATACTGAGTTACCAAACGCGAACAGAATACAAATAGTGAATTCAATGAATGTAGTAAATACAGACAGGCAGGATTCATGTAAGAGTGTCTGTTATTTATCTACTTCCTCAGGCAACTTACCTTGGTTACAAAATTCTTGATTGTTTCTCCCAGCACTGCACTGCAACTGCATGGTGGCATCTGCAAACACATACATTTTTAGGACGTATTAGGCTTGATTGTTTCAATATGAAATCTTTTTTTTTTTTTTTTTGGTGAGATGAGAGTTCCACAAATCTGTTCAAGCTGCATATAGGGTTGATTCAGAAGAATATCATCATATTTTGAACCTTGAACTGTGTTGAACAGAAGCTGTAACAGAAGCTGGTGTTTCATCTCAACCAAACACAGAGGAAAATGTGACTTGCCAAGATCATATTCTCACTTTAGGCACCACAGTTAAAAGCCTGTTTAAATAGGATGAATAGAATGATAAATCTGAAATAATATTAAAAGCTTGTAGCTGAAATGCATTTTAAAGGTTTTTGAAACCATTTTGAACCATTTGCATACCTCTCCATTTCCCCCTGAATAATTCAGAGAACCAAAGGAGAGTCAACATGGAGTTAGTCCTGAGCAGGGCAGAGGACATTTAAGGCAGTTTGGCAATCAAGGAACGTTTGGCAATAACAATGTTAATGTATTAGATTTCAAAATCTTTAAAGGAGGGAAAAGCTGTGAAGCACCATTACAGTAATTTTGAACTGTTGAATTCTAGAAAAGGAGAACCACACAAAAATGCAGAAGCTAATTAAAAGGAATGAAAGTAAAAATTCAGTGTGCGATATACGTATGATGGAGATTGTTTAAAGTAACCATATTAACCAATGGAAATAATCGAATGAAAAAATATTCCAAAAGGGACAAACAAACAGCCAGCATGGTTAAGCATCACAGGAAAAAGAGATTAAAGATATCCTCAACAAGTGGAAATCATCAGTGAAAAAGTAGGCATTCTGACAGAGTAAATACAAAATTGTAAGGGTAGCAAAATATTTGAAGGAAAACTTTCTAAAAGCATAAAACATAATAAAAATATTTTCAGTAAATCAGAGTGCAGAGGGAAAAGTGCCTCTGAAGAGCTATCCAAAAGAGAAAAAACACCAGCACCTTTCTCTGGGATTAATCAAGAACAAGTTGTCAAGAATCCCGTCTATGATGAAGTAAAAAACCAATGGTTTTGCTATTACTCCCTTCTGAATAAAAAATTCTTTATCAAGTACTTGCCTAGAAATTGAGAAATTTGGACTCAAATGCTTCCCCAGCTTGAAGGGACTGGAGATGCAGCTATGAGAGCAGGATTGTGGGGACAAATGCAACTGCTGCTCTGAGAGGAACAATCCTACAATATTGTGCTTCCCTTCAGTATTCTGTCTGCAGTAACAGAGACAACCAGCCCTCTTCTGTGTAGGCAAAGTAAGTGATTGGCACTATGATATACGATACATTTTTCTGCCTGAGTAAATGCTCAACAGAGCTCAATTACTGTATTTTTCTTCTGATGACCAAGATTTCAGATATTCACATTCATATAATTAATTCATCATGGATAAGAGAGAGTCATTTGGGGTAAATTGTGTGTTCTAATTCTTGCTAGAATTGGTAATTTGAAGTTTTTCAAAGACTAGACAGCTTGTATGAGCATATTCAGATAAATTCAGATTAGTAGAAAATACAACTATTCTTATATTAAATCAAGCTAAAAGTATGTGCCACAACAAATTTTCAAACAACTGAGCTTGTAGATTTTTTTCAATAGCTTCTTAACTCTTGGAGAAGGAAGATCCCAGTAACTGTAATTATGAACATCTTTATTAAAAATACAATTTTGAACTTACATGAAAGCATTCAAACAAATATGTTAGTGAATGAGAGAAATTATGAAATATAGACAGCACAGAGTCTAAGATTATCTTTTGTTTATGACAACTCTGGGTGTGGATTTTGATACATGATCTTGGACTCTAAGTTAACTGTATTGTTTCTCTTCCATGTCCGGACTTGATGTCTGTTACCCACGAGGTATTAAGATTCCTCAGGAATTCACTTCTTCACTCATTGAAGGTTATGTGAGTGCCACAGCTGGATTTAAACAACCTCAGGGTACAATGGAAGACATCTCCTGCTGCCCTACCAAAAGTCAGGGCTGAAAGAGAATGTCACGGCCACTAAATCCTGGACTGAGGTTAAACTAACTGAAAGATACATGAAAAAATACTGGGACAGGTAAGGGGAATTTGTATGAGAAATGGTTGAACTTCACCAAAAAGAAAAAAAAAAAATGGAGGGGAGTCCAGGAGACCCCTGGGGACCCCTTCTGGACTCTCTGCCTTATATTTCCTAACAATTAATCCTTTGATTTAGAGTCATTAGTGTAACAATAATGGATAACAGCCCATCCCTTCGAGTATTGAACTGATTCGCTCAAATTAGTTTTTTCTGTAGGAAGGAATGAGACATTAATATATTTCTTTCATGGTTTGTGAAGAGTTTTTTAAAATTATTTTGCATTTTTAAAGATTTTTAACATCCTATGATATTGGAAATCATGTATAAATAGAAAGTTTATATTAATTTTATTTTAAGCTGAAGGAAAATGGCAAATTGACATGTTTTATAAAAATTAATTTAAAAAATTATAGTTGTTCAATAGTTGAAGAGGATACCTGTAAGTTTCTATTGAGAAAACTTCCATTTTTCTATTAGTTTTTAGATACTTAAAATATGCATTCACAAAAAAAAAAATTAAATGTTATTTTCATTCTATTTTTCCTTGACTCATGATAGATATTATGTTCAGAATCTGAAAATTTAATATATGCACTATTCTGGTAGATTATATTAAATATATTGTAACTATGTTGAAATATTTCTTAAAATCTTTATAGCCAGAAAAATATCAACATTCTCTATTATGTTGTCTGAGAGAAAACTCTAGAGATAAAAGTCAGCAGTTGGCCAGATTCTCAACAGGTGTATATCTCCATAGCTCTCTTGAATTTAATAGAGTTGGACAGATTTATCCAGCCAAAGATCCAGCCAGTTTTATCAGAGGAGCGTCGCATGGTTCAATAACTGTACTTGTACGGAATGCTGACTCAAGAAAACGTTTGCATATTTTCTTAGCAGGGAAAAATGTGAACCCAATGAATAAATTATGTCACCGTGAGCAGTTATAAAAGTAATTGTAGTAAATGCGATATCTACACAGACAGAAATAGAAAATAGTAAATGAACATGGATACATGCAGTATACATAAAATACCATGAGGGGTTTATCTGTCCAACTCTGTAAGAATTACAGTGGGATTTTGATATTTCAGAAATATGTAGCCGCAGTTTAACTCTCACTTGCATTGGCAACTATAGTAAGAGTGCACTGTACACAAGAGCAGTGCTGGTAAGGTAAGGTAATAAAAAATAACCGGCCTTATTACTATTTCAGACATCCCAGATGGGGAATCTATGAAGAGTCCAATATTTTTTCATTTTAACAACCAAATATGTTATATATCTGTTGCTGTTCCTGGTCAGATGTAGCCAACTAAGGTGCTAGGAAGGATGTGTCTTATCCAGGAAGTAAAAGGCTAGGGGAGAGGCTAGGATGTTAGCTCTGATATAAAACATTTCTCTCTGCGGAGAGAGAGGCAAAATTAAATGTTAAGAATGTAGTGTGGGCTAAGGCCCATGCTTCCTCCACCCTTCCCATTCTCCTGTCTGGCCATTTGGATAGGAAGCTCTCATGAGAGTTGCATTTAGAACATAGATTTGCTTCATTGCGAGTTCTGCAACTTTCTTTATCCTCTTTGTTTCAAATGAGAATTTGAAGTTTATATTCGGACTTGAACCACTGTCACAGGAAAGTTAAAATTAATGAGAGCGTGGGCAGGATTTTATGGATAAATAGGATATTTGTGGGCAGAATTGTGGGCCTGTTGCCGTATTCATTACAGGAGATCTGTTTTATTCATTATATGTATGTGATCTATTCTGTAAAAAGCCTATATCAGCCAGTATAGGATTATTCATTAACATCTTTATCCTTCAGATAAGTAAAAAGTCATGCTGATCCACAGAAAAGTTTGGTGTATTACTGATGTGGTATAGCAATGTTTAGGACCTGTTGGAGATAGGTTGTGGTTGATAGGACTTATAATCTTATGACCTCACAGATGCTTTCCATTTGCTATCTGTATTTACCAGTTGTACCAACCTGATGATATGAATTTTGCTTCTCGACTTCCGAGAAGTCAAGAAGAACAAGGAAAGAAGTTGCAGTTATGGTAAGAGATCTGCATCTGGTCCATGGAACCAAATAAAATAATAAATTTCATGGTGCTTTCAGTAGAATGTTGGATGATTTTCCATGCAACTCATTTAACAACTACAGGAATCTTCTGGGCTAGGTGTTTACTGGGACAGAAAACTCCTCCTGAAACTTTTGTTCCTTACTCCAGAAAGATCACCACTCAAATCAGGCTGAATGTCCTCACTATGGAAATGGCTTCTCCAAATATGAATGAAAACTAAAACAACTCAGTAACAACAACAACAACAACAAAAGCTCTTTTAGCTAAAAGAGAGTCCTATTTCTTTTTCCATCTTAAAAATGTGTTTTTCTGACATATTGCAAGATCTGCTTTAAAGCAACACCTCCCTGTGCCATTGCTAGATTGATTTAAAAATAATGAGACTACAGGTTCAGAGTGGCTGCTTGCATTTAATACCATCTGTCATGTTTGCATCTGAGAAGTTGCTTGCAAACTAGAAATTTATCATTTAAGAAAGAACAGTTCTGCATATCATCATTCATTGGATTTCACAGTGAGATAATCAATTATGTCTCTACATTGGTGCAAGGTTAAGGATGGAGCAAATAATCACTTGCTTCAGAAATAAATATTTCCAGTCTTTTAAAGAAGGACTGCTAGAAAATCACATATGAGTTATTTTATATGTATTTGTGTATGAGTAAGATGCAAAAACTAATGATAAGGTCCATCCTGTCTTTTTTAAGTTGGTATATAGGCATACAGACCTTCTCTGTAGTCATTGAGACAGCCACAGTGGAAATCTTTGAATGAGGCTGTTGTGCCTCATCTGGTTCATATTTCCATATATGCAGGTCCATATGTGCAACATCTTGTGTGGGTATATATATATATATATAAAATGTACAGCACTATATACTTAATATATGAAACATATATTGTATTCCTGTTATTTATTAATTCATTATATAAAATATACATTATAAAAATCTATACATTTTTTCTTATCTTCCCTCCACTACTACCTGTAGAATATACCTTACTGGCTCAGACTGGATTTCTAATTGCATGATTTCAGTTAGGTAAGAAAACTCCAGCAAAACCTAAGTCTACTAACTTGAATAAGATATGAATCAGTTCAACACAGCAGAAAACAAAACAAAACAAAATAAAAAGTCTTTTCTGGAGAATTAGATAAAAGCATGACATACCCTTATATTGAATACTGCTGCAAACCAAGAATAAGAAAAGTGGCTATATGAAAAGTTTTTCCACAATGTGTACATTTTACCTGCACATATTCACAATGTGCATGTTTTTCCCGCGCAATATAAACTGCATTTTAACTCTGAGTAGCATATAATAAAACAGTGAAAAATTGTCTCCTGACAAATTTGTCATATAACTTTGTAGATATATCAAATATATTGCTACCATTTTTTTGTGATACTCTTAGGCATTATTACAGTACACAGAAATATGCTTTACAGAAGAAATCTTTGTTCTCTAGGATGCATATGACCTAAGGAAGGAAGAGTAATTTTTAGGAATGCAAGCAGTGCACATGTCAATGAAGTAAGCAAGGAGAACACAGAGCATGCTGCTATCTGGGATTGCCAGGCTCATCAAGTCCAGTTCCCCTGTAATCACAAGCAATCAGTTTATATAGTCCCACTGATACATGTATTAAGCTTCTCTTCATCTGTATTGTGCCTAAAGAAAGCTGCGTTATCAGTGGAAAGAAAGAATATAATATATGGTTGCAGACCAAAAAAAAAAAAAAAAGTTAATTTGAATACTCAGAGGAACCTACATAAAAAGTGAAAGGTAAGACAAATGGTCTTCTTGAGCACGTCAAGGCAAATAAAATAAACTTTGATGCCAAGTTTCATTCTTGTCTAGACTGGAAAGCTAATGGACATGTTTATTGAAGCAGTGAAACTACAAGAAAACTTCTGCCTTTTGCTCTCAGTTTAAAGAAACCAATGTGTTCTCCCCTCTAGCCATACTCTTGGCCTTGGGGAGTCTCATAGCTGCTTTCTAAAGGAACATTTTATTGGTAATAATTCCCTTGCTCTATTTCAGGAGCAGAAAGGAGGATTCAAGCACCCTCTAGCAGACACTTAGGAATACACAGACGTGCAAAATGAAGTAATTTTATATATGTTAAGATCTGACAGAACCTAGAGACACTCAGATGCTAGAGGTGGACATGTCTGTGGTTTCGTAAAATGATCACACTGAAACCATCACAAGGGTGTTTGATCTGTAGTGATACATTTTATAACGATATAAACAAGGGGAAAAAAGAGATTTAAAGAGCAATCTCAGGTCTTGTGAGATTTACCTTTGGTAAATTATGACAATTCTTCCCAATCATCATCTTCTTCAAATGCCCATATTTGTGTTCCAAGAAAACTCACTCCATGATTTTCCCAGAAGTTGAAATGAGGCTGAGTAGGCTCAGAACAGAATAGTTCTTAACAAAATGTTTTTTTTTGAGAACAGCCTTTTTGAGTTGGCTGGAACTTCTGCCTTTCTATGTGTATAAGGGAGAATCACAGCTATTCAAGGATAGCCAGGCCCATGCCTAACTATGATATTGTCCAGCTTTCTAAGTGCCCTTGCAGGCAGCTGATTATCACCTAAAAGTATATGCGTCTAGTTCTCTAACTTCTCTGGCTTGATACTCATCCAGTGCTGGTTTTCTCTGAACATTTATCTGGGTCCAAAGGTCTGGGAGGCCTTCCTGGCGAAGACTGAGGCAAAGAAGGCATCTATCCCTTATCCGTGTCTACTGCCACTAGTGAATTCAGCCACCCCATTCAGCAGTGGACCTGCATTTTCCACATTCAGCCTATTACTGATAAAATAACGTTAGAAGCTCTTCTTGTTAACCTTGATGTGCATTGCAAATGTCAACTCTATTTGAGCTTTGTCTTTTCAGTCATTGTTTCTGCGTGTTTGGGTAACAGTTCTAAATTCCTCCTTTATAGTCAGTGGCATCCTTCCTTTTTGCTTTGAGATCCATCATGAAAACCCTGCTAGGCAAACCAGTGTCCTGATATTATGAGTTTTCCTGAATATAAACATGGAAGATATTTCCATGACTTGGTTGAGGCCTCTCAAATTTGGAAGCAACTTCACCTTTTGGAGTTTCCTCCTACAGTTTCCCATGTATCTATAGCCAGAATAAGCCAAAGTTTTCTCTGAAGATCAACATTTGGACTTTGCTACTTGCATTCCTCACTCCCCCCAGGATCTCAAACTCCACTTCTAAAGCTGCTGTTGATTATCACATCCGCAATTATGGGGATCATATCTGACTGACCATCTAATTCTTGATGAGAAAGTAATTCTTGACACCCCCAGAAATGTTCTTGACTAGCTGCATTTCTCTGTGTCAATCTTCCATCAAATTTCAGGGTTGTTAAAGTCCCATATGGAAACAGGTTCTGTGATCCAAAGACCTCATTGTGTTGTTTTAAGAAGGTTTTGTTCAATTCCTCACCTTGATTGGGTGATTTGCAGCATACTCCAATCACAATGTTACCTTCATTGGCCTCTTCTCTAATCCTGACCCACAAGCTCTCACCCAGTTTTGTGTCTGTCCCAAAGAGCTCTGCATCCAAGTTGCTCCTTCACACAGAGGGCAACCCCCTTTCCTCTTCTTTTCTGCATGTTTTTCTCAAAGAGTCTATATGCACCCCTTGCAGCATTCCAGCAGTGAAAGTGGTCCCACCATGTCTCAGTTACTGCAAGAATTACACATTTCAGGTTCTCTAAAACTGAGATTTGTTTCTTTTATTTTGTTTCCCAGCCTGTGCGTGTCTGTGTACAAGTACTTGAAAGGAGTGTCCTTTTAGCCCCTGTTTTATTGTTGCTGACTTCTCTCTTGCGTCTATCCTCCTGAAACTTTTTTCTTTTTCCTCCTTTCCAGTTTCCTCCCCTAACAGCAGGTTGTCCTTCTGTCCACCTTGAAAAATCTTCTTTGTACTGTGTAGCAGTTCTCACTGTTAGAAATCCTCCCAGAGAGAGCTTTGTTGCAGACTCTCTGCTTTCTGTCTCCATTGAATAGGATTCAGAGAAAGCATTATGTTACATATGCATTATGTTATGTTAATAGCCTGTACTGTCATCCCTATTTAGAGTAGCAGAGCTTATGTTTTACATATGGTCTAATTTTGCTATTACCTGGGCACTGTATGTTGAACAGCTGTGCCTTGAGATATTTACAAAAAGAATGAGTACATGCTGATTTTAAAATTGCTTTTGAACCTAGCCTCTCTTTTTCTCTCTGCTTTTGTGTTTATTATATTTACTGCCAGATATGTAAATATAATTGAAACCTTTCAAGAACTTAATGATAAGAAAGATTATTTCAGAGTCTAAGTTATTGACATTGAGAACACTTACAAATCAAATGTCTGACTCCTCCTGCATGTCTGCTAGTCTGGGTACGGTATCTAAGTCACCAAGCTGAGCAGCAGGGAAAACAACACTAACACATGACAAACTGCTGTCAAACACTGCTGTTATTACTCACTTATATAGGGCTACATAGTTTAGCGCAATAAATGTCTTACTATAGGCACAGATGTCTAGATCCTAACACAACACAACTCTTAAATACTGTTTCTGTGTACAGATGTGTAGAAAAAGAAGAAAAAAAAATGTTTGATTAAGGTATCCTGTTAAGGAAAACAAAGCCAGTTTGAGGGTGTCGTTCCTGAGGGCCTTTGCAAGTTTTGTCACATTTTTCATCTTCTTAATGTACCAAGTCAGATATTTCCTGAATGCAACCCATCTTTATAAATACTCTCAATATAATGGACATTTTCTAATTTTCAAAGTTTCATAAAAATATAGAATATGTACACTATATTTTATAAATTAAAAAGAAAAAAAAATCTGATTCCAGGGCATTGTGGAGCTACAGATTCGAGAGAAACAAATTATGCTGAATAATCAATAGTTTTAAGGGAGGTATATAGACTTGTTGGTCTAGTTCTCTAGTTCAGCTTAGCACCAACTGGCAGCATAGGGATATTCTGAGATCACAGGATTGTTTTCTCTATCTAAGCCCATGTAGCATTGCTTGGAGCTCCTCCTCCTTGGAACTTTCCTTCTGACCAGATCTCTGATTAAACAAGGAAACAAACAAACAAAAAAAGAGACAGGGAAACGTTTGCCAGTACCTTCAGATAGAAGATAATTCAAAGCAAATTTTATTCAGCAGGGCAATGAATTGGAGCAAGCCTGAAGCAGCCAAACTGCAGGTACCGCATATGGCAGACCCATCAACAATTTCTGAGCCACCAGCACAGCTGCTTGAGGAATCTGCCAAGAGGCCAGATGTCACTTTTGGAAAGCTACATAACACAGCTTGAATTGTGAATCCTTTGATGGGAAACCATTTTCACTGGGTCACGTTCTGATCTCATTTACATTGTTTCAAAAATAAGATTTTACACAAAATAAATAAGGACAGTTTTTTATATGAACATATAGATTTTTTTTTTTAAGAAAAACTGCAGAAAAACTGTTTTAAATTAGATTCTCAGTTTACAAGGCTGTGTTTTTAATAAAAAAAAGAAATCTAGACATTTGCATGTGTAATTTAAATAATGAAAGCAATGAAAGGAATTAAAAGCATTACACACATCTTCCTAACAGGGTTTTAAAAATAATTCTTATTGCAGGTTCTTTTAAATTAGCTTTTCTTAGCATTCGATATGCTAGCAAATATGTATATTACTAATCTTTTAATGACTATGAGGTCATGAGGCTGTGAATACTTTTAAAGTATTTTGAAATGGTATTTTTATTAAGATATTATCAAGATCCTACTAAAGGAGAAGTATAGAAGGACAGACTAATAAAAAGTAAGACCATTGGTAATGCAGATTAAGCCCTGTATATGATCCTTGTGATGACTCTCACACTCTATTAAAACATATAATAAATTCCATAAAGAAGTAGCACAACAGTCTCATTACAGCAACACTTTAAACTCGCTTGGGAGTAAATGAGGTAAGTTGTGATTTTTTTTTTCTTTCTGGCAATGATGAAGACTATTTAAATATTATTTGTGTTTACAGAAATTAAACTTCCCTTTATAAGAAGAGGCAGACTCCATTAAAGTCTGCTTATTGGAGAACATTTCTCTTTTTCATATTTATGAGGACTTATGCAGAGCAACCAGCTCTGCAATCTTGCCTTAGACTAACCTGTGTGTTGTATGATATTCAAAATACTTTGTTTTAGTATTCTCTTTATATGTAACTTTACCCACAGATATTCATTAAGGCTTCAAAGCTCACAGCCAAACATTTTCACAATTGAGTTTTGATTATGGAGCAATTACAAGGTCTGTCTCTGTACCTCTGTCCATGTCTTACAAGAAGACATCTTGTTTTCTAGAAAAGCAAGATTCACAGAGCTTCTGAAAGATTCAAGACCTGTTACATCAGTGGCATTATTTTATTCAAAAGAAAAACATATAATGCATTTGGTTTCATAAGACAAATTGGACAGTCTAAACGTTACTACCAGAATCTACATTATATCAGCTAATATCATTTCTTTCTTGGAAAAAGTAGTAATAGAGGGCTTTTCTTGCTCAATATTGTGCTTTAGTATTTTGGTATTTTCTGCACTTCTTAAGACAAAAGAAGTAGTATGATCACTGTTTTATGGCATACAGGCTGTTCAAAATCAATTCATATGATTGACAGTTAGTACCATGTATGTCAGAATTAGTTTTTCCATTAAATGTATTATCTGCAAAAGCTGCAGTTTAGCACTAAACAAATGTGTTTAAAGGAGAAGAGAGTCCAAGTGCCATCTATCTTGTTAAATAATTAAAAATATGTATCTTCAGCTGCATACCAGTTCTCATTCATATACATGAAATATAGAATGAATAAATCATTTTTACATATGAAATTGATCCTTTGCTCCTATTCAACTTGTAGGTGATAATTTGTAGTACTTGACTGTTTTTAATAGTTTTCTTCTTGTTGTAATATAAAGTTTACTTAAGCCAATGTTCTGCAATATGAAAACCACAAAACAAATTGATGACAAAATTAAAGGGAATGCTTAATATCAATCAAAAATAAAATTGCATAATTCTTGTTGAAAGGTTATTTGATTTTTTTCTATCTTATGATACCTCAAAATTATGTTATTTAGTACAGAATGGAAAATGGGCTGATTGTCAAAACAAATATAATATTCAGTTATAATTCGTACTTCTGTTCAAGTATAAAAGTTCATGTGGCATTTATATCATTTTGCTGTTCTTTAACCCTTTAATTTTCTTACTCGATCCTATCCCAGTAAACAGGTTATTTATATAATCTTAAACAGGTTATTTATGTCTTAATTACTTAAGACAAGAACTGTTTGAATTTAACTGAAAATAACATATCTAAAATGTCAACAACCTGAAAAATCCTACTGCTCATAATGCTGAAAAAAACTTCAAAAACTCATCTATACCAGTCCTCTTCCCCATGAAACTTAGACTATCTCTAACAAAATAATGCAACCTGATCAGCATTTTCAGGTTAAAAAAGGATGACAGAGAAGATGTTAGGATAGTTGAGAGTAGCATGGGAAAGGTGAATAGGAAAGCTGTTTCACTGTCTTTTTTAGTAGAAAAATTAGGAGGTATTGTTTGGAATTGTCAGATGGCAGGGCCAAGACAATCAAATTGAGATTCTTTACGTAATGCTCTGAAATGTTTTTATGCTGTATGTTGATAAAGACAAAACTTTAAATGGGTTCATTAAACAAATTCAAAGAGAAATCCATCCACAATTATCAAATACAAAGAAAATACTCTGATGATGCCCTGAAGTTCCCGAAATTACTGAAGGCTCAGTGCATACTGTAGGGATGATGCTTACACTGTCACCTTCAGTCCCTTTTCCCCCATGTCTCCAGGACAATGAGAACATAGTATCCCAGTCACTGTAGGAAAATTATCTCCCTCATCATGCTGTCTACTGTTCCAGGACTCCATAGTTGGACTTGTTGAATAACCTTTTCCAGTCATTCTTATGCTATCACATCCTTTAACTTTCCCTTAAAACTCTTCAAGGAAGGCAAATTCCAGCCTTTCCCTGGGCTGACAATTTTACTACTTGCCACAATCAATATTAGTAAGTTTTCCGCGGTATCTTCTTTATTCTTAATCAAAGAGATTATCCTTTTGTCCTTGCCACAGTAGAAATGGAATAGGCTTGATAATGATCCTCTTTATAACATACAACAGAACAAATAGCAACTAGCAAGTTCTCATCACTTTTTAGAATAATAAAAAAGTCCTTTATAAAACAATTCATATACCATATCTTTTAAATTTCTTTTTCTGCTTTAAAAAGACTGTCTCTGATCTGTCTGCATCAGTGTCTTCCAAAAATTGGATATAGTATTGCAGATTTAGCTTTCCCAGAAGTGAGTGGAATAATTTCTTGAGTCTCATATAGAACATTCACTCAGAGAATCCTATCGAGGCACTATCATAGCCTTGATTCCCATTAGCTTTGTGTTCTATAGATCCTTTTCCTGCCATACTGCTACTTATAGCCAGTTTGTATCTTTCTTGCATTGATGCCTTTGATTTTTTTCTACCATTCCCTCCTGAAAATGGTTCCTTGTACTTGTCTTGACTGAATTACATCCTGATGATTTTTGCTGTAGCTCCAATTTGCAAAGTTCATCTTGAATTCTGACACTCTCTTCAAGGGGATTTTCATTTCCTATATCTTGGGGTCATTCACAAAGAGTATACTCATGCACATACTCTTTATTTCTTCATCCATGTAAGTATGGAATAAAATCATGTTGATGTAAACCCATTAAAGAATCCATTTGAATTAACACCCCTCTGTTTGGTAAAGAAGTTAAAAAGGTCTTGTTTTTTTAAATTTTTTTTTTTTCCTTTGAGCTGTTTTCCTGGCTCTCTTGCAAGACAATTCCATACTGGCACTGTCAAAAGTCTAACAGTAATCCACCTACTATTTAACACTCCCCACCAGAGTGCATACTCTGACAAAAATAAAATAAATAAAAAATTCACCATGGTCTGTTCTCAGTATAAATATTTTGACTGTTTCAGATCTTATTATCCCCGCTGGAGCTTGCAAAAGAGTGTTTTAAAAATTTGAGACTCCTTTGGTATTGAAATCAGACTGATACCTATAGTTTCTTGTTTCTTCTTTTGTCCCCTTTAAAAGGATAAATACTATGTTTGACCTTCTTCAGTACCTTGGAACTTTTCTCGTGCTCAGTAGTTTCTCAAAGAGAATGATTAATCTTTACAAGATTGTATTAGCTAGTTCCTTAAGTACTTTGGGGAGAATTTTATCGGAGTCTGTAGATGTGAGTTCATCTGATCTATGTGCACTTTTTAATCTATTTTTTAACCATTCTTCCTATGCTTGTCTCCATGCTAATATTAATTTTCTTAGGAGCCTCGACACAATCCTTTTTGGAGGGGGTGGTTTAGAGGAGGAGGTATTCAGACAGAACTGAATATTCCAGCTTTCTCTGTGCCATCTTTTATGTTTACGTATTCAAATAAATAACAAGACTTTGCTCTCTCTGCCTTTCTCTTGGTTCTAATGTGGATGTGGGACTTTCTTTGTTGCCTTGTTTGGTCCCTTGGTAGATTTAACTTGTTTACATTCTTTACTTTTATTATTTATTTATTTATTTTATTTTGTCTTTTTAGAGTGCAGTCTTTTCTAGGGCACTTCTCTCAACTTTTGTATGACTCCTCACTGAAAGCTTTTAGAGACTCTGGGGGTTTCTTTCTCAGGAAGATAAGCTAAAATTCTCAAATCCAGCATGTTCAGACAACAATTTCTTTCACAGAAACTTTTAGTGTGTGTCCTTCTACCCTCCTGAAGCCAAAGGGAGGAGTTCTCAATGTTTTGAATATTCTTTTTTTTTCCTTTAATCAATAAATATTCATTTTAAAATGCAGAGTAGGCTTTTAGAACTACACGCTCAGAGTTGTGTTAACAAATCTGTAAAAACTATTTTAACTTAAGATATTGTAATTCTGAGAAATTATTGAAAAAATAACTAGAGATGTTATAAATAATTCTGTTTTTAACTTTTTATTTCCATTCCTTTCCCTAGTGACATGCATTTTATTTTTTTTTTGACAGTCATCTGAGTAATCATGTTGCAAACCACTGATGAGAATCTGCCTGTTACCAGCTTTCATGTATAATAAAACAATTGCATACTATATTGTAATAAATTGCTTCAAAGGAGTGACAACTTAATTATCTAGACTGAACAGTGGGCTAGAATTGAAATACTTCATACCTATGGATAATGACACAGTTAATCTGATCAGAATAGTGCCTAGAAGACTGCAGTTTGGTTTTTGACACCCAAATTAATCACCTAAGAATAACTGTCTGAAAATGCAAACAAATGTTGAGACACCATTAAGAATTCAGGAACATGGCCACAGCCTAGGTTATAGTTGTTGCAGAACAGATACAATGTAAATGAAGAATAAGGGATATGATAAATGATTTCTTAATATAGATTTTGTAGACTCAGCTCCCTCTAGCTCTTTATATGATGTTCTTCTCCACGCTGTCTGAGTTTCTTAGAAAGACTTTTTTTCTAATCTGAGTCCACTAAATTTCCATAAAAAGATCCTGCAGGAGTCACACATCATTGCATACACAATACCTAGGAGGCAAAAGAGTTTACTTGTATCTATCTACAGCCCACAGAACTTGTTCCAAGAGAGAGACAGAATAATACTATTCTCACTCTTAGTAGTAATGAATGAATCCCTAAAATTTCAGTCAAAGATCCAAAACTTCAATCTGCTAACATTTGAAAGTTAGAGTCTGAGATTCAACATGCGTTGATGCATTCCTATATTGATGTACTTTCTACATCCAGACTGAAATAGTAATTTCTTTTAGCCTGACTATAGCTGAAATAATTCTCCCTATGTATGTATTTTGCTTAAATGAGCAGAATACGTATTCTATTCTCTCTATGTCTTTCCTACTCTATTGCAGTAATACAAAGCTATATGAACTCATTCAGATGCTTGTTCATGGCAGACAGGTTGTGTAGGCCGACAAGCACATGGGATCATGTAAGCCAGGAAATGAGAGAGTGCCATGGCAGAAGCAAAAAAAAATTGGATAATAAATTAAAAAATAAACAGAAATGAGTTTTACTCAGATTGTTGCAGGACAGTTCTTTTTGTAACTTCTTGTGTAGCCGCATGTCTGAGGAAAGCCTCTTTCCTGGTTTGCCCTTACAGGAAGTAGATCACCCTGTCCCAAAATGTGGCAGGAGCCTGATACTCCACATCTGATAACTATAGTGTAATCAGTAGGTAATTAACTGGGGATGCTGAAGACAAATCCTTTCCGGTGAACATCCAGGAATGATGATATTACAGAGTGAAATGGTATATGCACAACAAGCTGGTGGTATCTCCCCAACCTCTGTTTGGCTTCTGTACAGCAGGTGTAAGGACCCCTAAAAGCAAAAGATGTATAATGAGAAAAGGCAGACATGAAATTCAGAGATAACCATGAGGGAAGGTCCAAGAGTGAGCAGTGTGTAAGTCTGCTAATTCTGTCTTCATAAAATCAGCAGAATACTGGAAAAACTGATAGGACCATAGTTTCTATCAAACTTTAGTTTAGACAAAAACCATAGCCTACAGCCTACCGCCAAAAGCAGTAGGACTGGCAAGTACACAAAAATTATACTTCTTACATGAAACTGCAAAACTAGACTTGTCACTATTTTCATGTTTTGGCTTCAACTATAAGAAGCTCAAGGCAATATGAAATGAATGAAGTTAATCAATATATTGGAAATGCTTAACTTAAAAAGTGGACTACTGAAGTAAGTTAATTACTGTGATTTTGTTAACTTAGTGGTTTTAAAGTTCTGCATTATTTTAAATTTGTCTTACAGTTTTGGAGAATTTTTGACATTCCTATAAGCATGTTACGGGCTGCCATATTTTAAATATCTTTTCTATCATAGAAAGATATTCAAGATCATATGTTCAGTTCCAATTCTCTTTTCCTTTCTATACCAAATCTTTTTTTTTTTTTTCATCAGACTAGAATTTCTGAGATTCGTGTCAAATTGTGATTATTTAACTGTTTTAACAAAAATATGGTTGTATCGATATCGGAGATACTTGTTCATTGCCAAAGGAATTATTTCCAATAACACTTTTTAATTACATGTTATACACTGTAATTTGAAAATGGTAATAACTTGCAGACCCTTAAAAAAGTACAGAATCTGTCTATGGAATGTTTAATTGTGCTTAAGCGTGTTTAACTCTTACGTTGGTCCCAGCTGTAATCTGTATCTTAAACTATAATGAAATAGTTGGAAGAAAAAAATAGATTTTTAGAAAAGAATAAAGAAAAGAAAATAAGAAGAAGAATAAAAGAATAAGGAATAAAGAAAAGAAAAAAAAAGAATAGAAAAAAAATAGATTTTTGTGGTTTTCAGAACAAAAGCTGACACTATATGCCCTTTGTACGGGCAGTTCTTATTCAAATCAATAAGACTTTTGCTTAAGGGTTCAGAAATGACCTCTTTGCTTGTGAATGTCATTACCATTTATATCATTGGAGTTCTCATAGATTGTAACTATAAATCTAGGAAAATGACTTGGAGGCAGTCACCTACCCTTTCATAAACATTGTCTAGTAACTGCTCAAATATATATCACAGTGACTGCAGACTGATCTTGTTGCTGCTTAAACTGGAAAGAAGTAATTCTTGTATGAATTCAGGGGTGACCACAGTAGATTACCTAATATTTTATCAATTATTTGTTTAGGATAGAAAGATTATATATATATATATATATATATAATGACTATTCTTTCTCAGCCATGAATGAATGCAGTTACAGGTTCCATATCTGAGGTATGAGTCAAACGACAGGACACTTAGTAATGAGAGAAGAGTATGTAAGAGTATAATATGGTATTAGAACATTAAAACCCCACTCCACAGTGTAGAATCACCACAAGAAATTGAAAATTTCACAGAATTCATAGTTAGAAATTGTGCGGGTTATTTTTCTTGCTTTGTGAGAAAAAACACACTGAGCTTCTTACACCTGATTCATTTCAAAGAATAGTGTGATGGCTACTCCAATTTCAAAGGAAGCTTCATTTCCAGAGCAGGCAGCCCCACCAGCATTGCAAGATCCAGAGTATTAAACCAGTGAGCATTCACTCACCTGAGTGAAAATAATTCACCTTTCTTTTTCTGATAATCCACTTACTTACCTGAAATCCTTTATTTCTAACAATATCTGGAATGCATTTATGTATATCTAGTGCCTAACACTGGAAATAACGATCCATTAAACGAGGTCATATGAATGTCATTAAGAGTCCTCTGAAGAAAAAAAAATTTCCCCCCAAAAGATAATAACATAGAAAAGAGTTAATAACCTCTTTCTAATCTATATTACTCAACTATTCTACACTCCTTAGGATAGTTTTCCTTTCTTTTTGTGCTCAATGTCTCTAAGACTGCACTTACTGTGTGAGTAAAAGTCAGATAAATGCCAGTTAACCCCATTTTCCCCACCTCTCCAATTTTAGTTTACCCCTCCGCTCTACAAGCCTTGTGACCAGAAATCTGTAAGAGAAGTAGAGGCAATCATGAGCATTGACTTTTTTAATCCTCCAGATAGATAGATTGATATGACAACAGGTTGTTGGCACTAAGTATATTGCAGAATAACTTACCTCTATAGACTGTATGGAAAAAAATGTTTATGACACATTTTTCCTTTGACCATTTCTGCTGCAAAATGTATAGCTTTTCATTTAGATAGGAAAGATGAAATGGGTAGATATATACATATGTATGGATATAAATATACACTTACAGGCCTTGGTACTTATATCAAATATTATTACTAAACAGTGTGTTTTGTCTACATTGAGAAATATCGTTGATGGATTGAAAATGGAATACTTCAGTGTTTGTTCATAATGAAATATTTTAGTTTTCTAGTCGATAAATACATATGACTATTCTGTCTTTTCTAGTCTATAACTTCCTGAATAACACAGGACACACAGGCCTTTAGTCCAGAATTGCTCTCCTAGGAGTCTCATTTGTTTAACGAATATCCTCTAGAAAGATATAAAGTCCTGACTGAAAGATTCAGAAAATGAGGGAAACCCTGAGGGTGGTAGGAGTCTAGGACCTGAGCTATTATATTTCAGTATATATGTATTTCCTGGATTTAGTGACATTTGTTACACTCTGTTATCAGGAGACATGGGATTGTGTCATATAATTTGTTATCAATATGAGTAATCCAAAATTTGATTTTTTTTTACTGAGCATGACCTATCAATAATCCTGGCTGGTATGAACCAATTTTTCAGGTAGGTAGACAGGTCTTGTACAAAACGTTATGGTAAAATAAGGGCGACATGATTACAGAATGACACTTTGAAAGGTGGGAACATGGACCAAAAGATTACCTCACATTTATTAGATTTCCTATGATGGATGCACCACCAGGATTCTACCATGTGGAAGCAGTTGCATATTATTCCTACATATGAAGTATTCCCAGGCAGCCCACTCAAAATCTTTTTCTACATTTATATAATTTTTGTTGTTGGTCTGACTAACCACATTAAGTAATAACCTAATATCGTTATAGAATATATGCTGATACTGCATAATTATGAGTCTTATTACTAAGTTGTGTCTGAAGAAGTTAAAACAGCCTGGAAACAGTTAGGTGATTTGGGAGGTCTATTATGAGAGGATAATATTACACTAGAGCTTTAAACTATGAATTTACAGTGTGAAAGTAAACACACAAAACAACTAGATCTCTTGGAAAAAAAAGAAAGCAATCAGACAAGAAAACTTTGATGAGACTTTGGAAAGTCTCACCTGGCTTATGGTAAATATAACGAATATGATGAAGCTTGATATTAAACTCTCCAATATTAAACTATTACCATTATGCGCCACAGAGAAACATCACAAATTTTAAAATTTGTGATTCAAATGTAAATTTATGGCTACAATATTTGTTTTTGAAACTCTCAGGCTTATTATTAAGAGATCAGTTCTCATACCAATACAATATCTGTATAGATACAGTATGTGTACAATACCTGTGTCTGTACTGTATGATATAGATTGCTAATGTACTTTATTGGTGAAGCTTTGCACTTTTAATAAGTTCAACATTTATGTATCTCAGAGCAGAACTGGATGCAAACACTGATTTTTCCTTTTAGCTTAGTAATTAAGCCACATGTCACATGTTACTATAACTGACGAAATATCAAAAGCTCATTTAAAATATCCAAAGTATCATGATTTGCTTTCATATAGAAAATCCTTTGGGTACTGAGTGAAATATATGGCCCTGTTATCCAGTAATTAGTTCTAGTTACTACATCATTATTTCTGCCAGCTGGACAAATAATTTTCTGTGAATATTCACTTTTCAATATATTCTTTCATTTGTACTCATTGCTTTATGTTTGCCTTTTGTGAATATTCTAGCAAGTGAGTTGCTGGAAAGAAGATGTACCAAAGAGAATAATTTTCTATAGCAATCACAGAATATTCAAATAAAATGAATAATGAATTCAGCAACTTAAATATTTATACTGTCAGTTCTGGGTTTATCCAGCTCTGGAAATTCTGTGTGTTTCAGAGAATTCCTGGTATGTTCCAGTTGCTTCAGTCTTTTGCTCTCACACATGTAAGAACATTTATTTCCATGGATTTGTACCCATGGAAATTACAACTGACTTGTAATTTTGTCTTTAAAATTGGGATCACAATAAATCTCTTGTGAGCATGCTATTCACCAGTGTCTGCAGAAAATAGTCCTTGCATAATGACTATATCTGAGAAATAAAATTGTGAATAATTCATACAGAAAGAGGATGATAAATTAGAACATGTCTGTTGCAAATAATTAATCTCAGATTCATAGTTTTCTGCCTGAATAGATAAAATATATAAGGCAGCACAAATATCAATTGTTGGTCAATGAAGAACATTTAAGGAGAATTACAGTGGGTGTGAATTATCTGGTTAAATTTGTTTATGTATATTTTAAAGTGCTTGTCTTAGATCTAATGGAAAGAATGCATTGCCTTCGGGTTCTCTATCTTTGTAGAATGGAGTTTTTGTTTGTTTACTATGACATTAATAATAATTAAGAATTGTTAGGCTGAATTTAATTAAAATGTTAATCACTTATTAAGGTCACCTTTTTTTTTGAAAAATTACTTGCTGTGATTACAAGATTAAGGAAAAGAAAAGAAATGAAGCAGGGAATATGCAAATGAAATTTACATTAATTACATTTCTCTTCTTGACAAGGACTAATGATATTATTTTAAAATGAGAGAGTTACTCCTGAACTGGTGTTTCACAGCTGATTTTAATTGTCATGGTAATTTCATAATGAATCTTAATAATATTATGTTCACAATATCAGCATGTCTTTCAGGTATTTTAACAAAAATAACTCACTTTCCATTAGTCTCAAGACTATGTTATTCTGTTTGTATCCAAACACAACAGAAAACAAAATAGAAAACAAAAAGCTTCAATTTTTCTCAGAAAGAAGACCAGATATGAATGGCAAAATCAAATCAGTAGTGACAGAATTTCATTTAGGTAGGGACTCTCTCATAGAACAGTCACTTTTTTAGATGAGATTTTTTCAAATGTTGTATACTGACTCTGTTACAATCTTCTTCCTTTTTTTTTTGTTTTCTTTTTTATTCTACACTGACAATAAAGAACTTTTCACAAAGCCTTCTCTTAAGATGATATAAAATCATAATCCCATCTGTTCTTTGTTTCTTCTGATTTTAACAGAAACATAGCCAGAATTAAAAAGTATCTCGTGGCAGCACTATGCTGATGAATAAAAACAACTTTAAAAAAACTCCAACAGTAGTAAAAGTCATCAACAATGCTAAAAGCATTTGATACTGCTAAAATAATGCATGTAACAACCTCAGCCATCATGGATGCCTAACTTACTCATGTGCAATGAGTGCAACAGGAGACAACAGCAAAAATCTTGGAAGAACGCAAGACTGAATAGGATGCAAAGAACTGCTAGACAAAATGGCTTTTTGTTGTTGTTGTTGTTGTTGTTGTTGTTGTATAAATCTCACCCAGACTGAGAAGGGCCAGGAACATCTCATTTAACTGTAGGCACTTAGCGGTGGCAACAGTTGTTCTGGCTTCTCTCTGTAGACAGTTCAGGGAGATCTTTGAAGAATTATTAATGCTTGGCTACTACTGGTGATCAGAAGGCAAGTAACTGCTTCCTGAATGAGGAAGTAGATCTGTTTTATCATCTGATTCATGTGACACTAGTCCAGCCTTTTGGGAAAACAAACTCTAGTCTAACTCTCAAACTAGAGCTTCTGCTTGAACAGAGAAAGCCACTGCACCTTTTCACTTAGTCTTACATTATTTTGTCGTGCAATGACACTTAGTATGCAATCATAGGTCAGTATTGGAAATCCAATTTTATAGCTCAGGCAAATAAGATTACTTTTAGAAAGGTACCTTTTAGGATACTTGTTTAGATAAAACCAAAGGAATTATCACGAGGGTTAAAAAATAGTAGCTGTTGAATTGTTCCATTTGATTAAATACACACAAAAATATGTATGTATCTATATATGAATGAATTAACAATTCACTGGTGGCTTCCTGTATACTATAATTGCCCAGTTGTTCTTTATATTACTTTTCTCTTTCTTAATCATTGTATTCTGACTTTTGTGAAATAACTGTGATTGATTGACGGCCATACTAAACGCTATCAGAATGATAGATTAAGGTTAAAGACATCCACAATCTTTCTGTGTTTTCATTAATATGAGCTTTAGAAATGTTCTATCTGCCATCAGTAAGAGTCCTAAAAGATGAAAACCTCTTACTATAGAACTTCTATAAAAACATAAGAAGATTTGCTTTTAGTTTTCTTTGAAACTACGTGAGAATACGACATATTAAAAGAATGAGATGATCATTGTAAGAGATAAATGTAACTAAATACCTGAGATGATTGACTCCTCTTAACGCATTAGAATTATCTACAGAATTTCAAATGTCAGGTAGTCTCTATTTTTGAGACATTGGCTGATGGCAACACTGTTCTCACTTAAAGAGTGCTTCCATCCGTGACTGTGAGAAGTAGACAGGAATGAAAAATTTTATGATTTTCTGACTTTGGAAACAATTTTAACAGAAAAGATAAACTGCCTTGAAGGATGTACAAATCCCTTTAAGTCAGTTATGTTGATTCCAAAGCAGTCCAAGCTGTCAAAAGATGGGCTCACTTGAAATAAAAGGAAAATAGTTCTGTATTCTAACAAATTGATCACCTCACATACTTATCGAATCACTGATATAGTTCAAGTCTACTACTCTTGTCATTTCAGCAAAGAAGATGTGAAAATTATCATGCAAAGTGTGAATTTATTTGGCTATTTTCATATAGGGTCTTCGGAATTTTTTAAAAAAACTTTTGTATGTTTTTTTTTTTCTTATAGACTTTTTAGAAATATATATTTATTTCTATGTTTCTTCAAAAACCTGCTTTAAAATTACAAAATTACAATTTTTACAGACACCAATGAGCCTTTTTTTTTTTAAATGCACTTTATAGATATTGGAAAAGGTTTATTTTGATTCTAATCGTTTCTTGGGCCTATCTCTGATTTGTCTTTTACCTGACAGAGCTTTAAACCTTTTCAACAATGTAAACATGTCCAAGGACCTTTGTATTGCTTCTACAGCCTTGTTATGTAAATGCCTCCCTAGACCTACAATTGGCAGCAATTAACCTAAAATTTGAGTGCCTCAAAACTAGTAATGGCTTTAGTATTAAATCTAATTAAAAAAAAAAAAAAAGTGAGTATTATAGGGAACTACACTGATTTCCATTGGGCTATTTTGTCCAGTTATCAGATACGGTTCTAGAAAGTGAAAGAAAAAGTAGAGAAAAAAAATCTTATGATAATTTAAATGCAAAAGTGATATAATCTTGAGACTAAATGTAATAACATTCCAGGAGAAGTCCTAACTTCAAAGGAAAAGGCATTTAGAAATAAATAATAAGCTCACAAAGCTCTAGAAGCATTTGTAGCCCTGCAACCAAGTAAGGAAGGTCTGGTCTTTCAGGTCACAGGTTTTGTACTAACAGCAAAGGCCTCAAGACTTGTAACATTTTGTCTGTGCTTTCTTTGTCCTGCTTGGTCAATTGTTCACCAATACAGAAGTGTAACCTCAGGAGCTGGGTAAAAGAGTGCCAAAAAGAACAGAAAGGAAATACTCAGCATATCATAAATAATGAATAAACAAAATAAATGTGGACAAATGGAGGAAGTGCTGGTAAGATGATGGTGTTGCAGAGCATACAAAAATAACTCCAGGTGGGTTCAAGAGGGAGGAGAAAGATAAATTCACTATCAGCATCATACTCTTTCTGGACTTGGGTCCTTTAATAACACTCTGGAAGGATGAGTATAACACCAGAGAGCAGGGTGAATACCAGATTTTGTGTATAATAATTTAATTGTATTACTCATGAGAATTAGTTGTAATAACTGGATAATTTGGATTATCAGTGTTAGCATCAATTTAATTGGACTAGTAATAACTTTGATTAGATTGCTAAAACTTTAATTAGATTATCAATAAATTCTTGCCTCTTCATATAATGTTACTTTAGAGCCTGGGAAGAGGTGTAGTGGAGCACATTGAAGAAGTTTTTCACAAGAAACAAAATATTAACTAATGCAGAGTGTCAGCCAAAAAGAAGAAAAAGAAGAAGGAGAACACTAGGATTTATAGGGAAAAGAGTAGAAAGAAATGCTGAAATATTATAATGCCATCACAGTAGATTAAAAGCTTTTTTTTTTTTTTTTCCTTTCCGGCTTCTAAAGCAACATCTGCCTTAACAAGATAATGTATCTTTTCTTGCCATAATGAATATAAGTTGAGTTTTTGCTACATCAGAAAAAGTATATATTGTTCTAGTGTGCATGTATGATTAGGCACTCCCTCGTTATATCACCAATATATGTGTTTGAAAGCAAAGGTAAAGTTAATTTTATTTTGTGCTTTATTTCTTAGCTTTTCAAGGCTGTAGCACAGCAAAGCCAACCCATATATCCCAACAGCATAAAAATTTAAATTATAAGTGTTTTACGTTAAAAAAAGTTTGAAGTTGGTAAATAACAGAATAAGGTTGGTCATGGGCTCTCTTCTAGGTCTCCTTAAGTGTCACCTCTGCACACTTTTCTGGTTTGTCAGCCAAACCTGAGTAAGGGAAGACTGTGAATCTGCAGTGCGATCTACTGCTGTGCAATATTCCCTGCCTTGCTGGGCTCCTGTCTGCCAGAGGAACTCATCTTGGAGAAAAGCACAGTGACAGCATCACTCTGCCTGCTCAAACCATAAGTGGAGGAGAATACTGTCATTTCTCTTAGCGAATCTCACATTTTCACTAATGTCAGAGCAGAAGCATAACTTCTTCTCAGAAAGGTATGAATTGTATGAATTTTCCATTTGTTCAGGCTTGAAAAAAAATGAATTTGAATTCATTTAAATTATTAAAGAGAAATAATGCTGAACTTTGCACAGTTCAGCACAGTCTTTTGCTTTGAGTAAGTTTATCTTAAAAGATTTGTTTCTTAGTTCGCATTCTAAATTGTTCCTGCCCTGTCCTTTTTTGTACTCAAGCTCTGCAGAGCTTTTTTTGTTTGTTTGTTTGTTTGTTTGTTTGTTTGTTTTTTTTTGCTTGCTTTCTTAAGCAGTGAGGAATATTCTTATTGTGTTGTCTGGAACAGAAACCTAAATGCAAGAGTGAAAGCAGGAAAAAGACCTTCACAACCTCATATCCAAAAAGCTCAAAGTTTTGAGATAAAACATTTTTCAGTGTCTTAACATAAAAATGTTGTCAGTTTTCTTAATCTGATGTGGTTACACTAGACACAATATCACTAATAACAAAATGAAACCCACAGATAAGTTTCATGAAAATACTTCAGCTTTCTATTTTAGCTTCTTTTGTTTGCCAGCATCCACTGAAAAAAAACCCTAGGCCATTTGAAGGGATGCAATAAAATAAATGGTTAATGTAAATCAAACTGAAAGTTTTCATACTTGATGAGGAATGTAACGGCAAGATGAGGGTTGCTTTCTTGTCATTCACAATGCTCAATGCTCTTTATTAGTGCCTCGTAATCAGTGGCAAAGCAAATATCTTTAGAAGTAAGCTAACAGCTTTGAGAGCACAAAGTTCTGGGAAAGCTTTTCAGATGGAAGTGTGAAGTGAGAAAACAAGCTGATTTTTAGGTGGATGTGATAAAGTGATATAAGGGATTAGAATGATAAAACTTCATGTAGTAGGTAAGAGAACGGCTGATCCAGGAGATCCTGTCTGGCTCTATGCCAGTGTTACGCATACATTCAGAAAAATGCTGCAAACTTATAACCAGGCAACTTGTGTCTTCTGTACTGTGAATGAAAATATAAAGCCTGAGATTAGTGGTGATCAAACAGATTAGTGTTAAAGATTAGCTTTTGGCAAATAAATTCTCATCACTTCTTAAGAATCAGAGCTTTAAAACTGTAGTAGGTTGTACCTTACAGATTATAGTTTCCTCAAAATAAATTATACAGTTTTGAGCTCTTGTTTTGAACTTTAACATGTGGATGAGCAGTCTAAAGCTACTGTACACCCCTGGTTGCCTTACATTTTGGGACCTTAATACTTAGGAATTTAGGAAAAAAGTTCTATAAGATTTGTCAGATAGTAATACTTCATGCACAAATTAACATTGATGGGCAGACTGTAAATGCCTCTGTCTCTCCTTCTCTGTGGAATGAACTAACATAAACATCTCATTTTTCCTGCTGGCTTCCTCAAATCAAAACCAAAACTTTTTCTATTGTAGAACTTTTCCATAACAACTGGAACAAACTCTTAGAAAAAATCAGGGTCAAGACCCTATCTCTTCTATCAGTTAGACCAGGGCCACTACTGAATTGCCTTTTGCCACAGAGGTATACCAACTGAAGTTAGATATTCTTGGATGACACCTGCTAGTTAGAGCTAAGTTCTGACTTACTAAATAATTCAGTAGGATAGAAGAAACATTCACTAGGATAGAAGAAATCAAAACTCTTTTACAACCCCACGTCATATTTTGGTTGTCATTCCTTTTTCAGAAACATACTCAAGTATTTTAAACAAATGGCAAAAAGCTGTAATAGGAGACAAAAGCACTTCAACATATCCTAGAACATAGGAAAATCTCTTCAGAACTGAGATGGTTCAAATTCTGCTAAAGCCTAAAGGGTGTCTGATCTCTTACATGCTGCATGAGCATCTCATGTTGAATCCTGCATTGTGCAGAAGCAATATTTGTTCTCACTTTTTTTGATTTCCCTTAAGATTTTACCTTCTCAAAAAAAAGACAAATATAAAGGGAAAAAATGTGTATTTTTATAGATTTTAATTACCTTTCTTTTTAGCTAAAATTCTTTTTTGATTTTCATCCATATTTTCAATTATTTGAATTGCCTGAAACTACATTTTAGTGAGTGCTCTCTATACTAGCTATAAACTAAACTATTCAAAATGACTGCATTATCTCATAACTGAAATGCTCTTGCATTTAAACGTCCTGAAAGAAGTAGCAAAAAAGGCAAATTAAATATTTGAAGTCAGTGTAAATTTTACCTACACAAGTTTAAACTGGTTAGCATAAAGTTACAAATGTGTAACAAATAGCTGAACATAGTTGCAAATAGCCTAACATGATATTGTAACTATATACTTACTCCTAAAAATAAAATGATTTTTATCCTGCCATAGATTTTTTCCTAATTAATTTGTGATTATATAGAAATGAGAATGGTTTTCATTACCAGTTACATCAGCTTCATTGCCAGTAGCACCAAAGTAATGAACTGTACACTGCTCTTGAGTTGCAGTTCTGAACCAAGCTGGTAATTCCTGGTTATCAGTCGGAAACAAAAGGAAGTGTATTTTAATTAGGAGGTGGTATAATAAGGAGTTAAATATATCAAAGGGAGGAGGGATACTTGAGAAAGAAATACTACCAATACATCAGGAATAGGATGATTTTCCATGAATGTTATTTCTCTGAACATTAATTGACATTGAGAATATCACTGAAGATCATCTTTTCTTTCTTTTTTCTTTTTTTTTTTTTTTTTAATCCAGCAATGCCAGTTCCATATCTTCTAGTTCAGTTCTACATCTCTCGTATTATGGGTTCATGGTATTCATATCTTCCAGGGAATAGGTCTGGCATATGGCTTAGCATCTGGCAATTGTTTGTGTATATTCCCACATCTCTTGTCTATAAATTCTTGAAGATATTTTGGAACAAATCCTTTTTATTTTATTTATTTATTTATTTATTTATGTGAGCCAATGACTCCCACCCTAGAGATAAGGGCTAGTTTTTCATTGCCAGAACAACCGAAAATGTCTGGCATAGTTTTTACACAACATATGCATCTTATTTTATTAAAAAATCTCTTTTGATTTAAAAACATTTATAAGCAACCCATATACCTCTAATGCATTCTGCAAATTATCCTTCTGGAATTCTAAAGCGAGTTAACTTTAGCCTTCTAATGTGTTGTTTCTGGACTGACTATTAGCTCTTCACCCATGCCAGTTTCTAGTTTCACTTTATAATTTCCAAGGATATGAGTAACCAAGCAGTCAGTTTGCACTGCAACTTTAAAGAACTTCCTTAAGAGGCAAATGTTCTTTTTTCTGTGAAGAACTTTTTGGTGTCATTGAAATCTCTTCCTTAGGGGAATCCTACCAGCTGAGCTCTCAGCTGGTAATTTGCTTTGTGCAGTGAAGTATATTTTTGTACATAATAGCCTACAAAGCCTTGCTTTTACAGACTACCTACATATTAGCCTCCTTGTAATCTACACACACAGGCACAGAATGTTGTGATATTTTATATTTTACTCCAGAGTCCATCGTCATAAGCCAGTAAAAACAAAACTTTCAGGCCAGATTGTTCTGAAATGTTCATGTTAGGTGAAATGGTAGATGCAAATTGTCCAAGATGCCATATCCTTCTCAGTACTCCCTCAGAGTGTGTACGGGCGTTACTTTCAGGAAACTTGATGCACTCTTTTAGTAGAATTTTTAACAGAAGGAAATACTATAACCACTCAGATATTCTGGTTTGCACAAAGTTTATTGTAAACAAGTGGTGGAATGGCATAATGTAAACAAATAGCTATTTACAAAGCTGTTCAGGCTTGTGTCTTTGCTGTTCCAGTTGGTGTCAAAAATATAGTTATGGAATAGGTGATGGTGTAAGATTATTTTAAGTTCTTCTATCAGACCTTAGTTTGCCCAGCTATATGTCTCATTAAGCCATTTTTTAATAACCAATCATCATGGCAGTTATAGCACCATTGATGTCATCTCATTATCTAATATGTGTTATTGCCTGTGAACATACAGGACTCTCAGAGTAAAATGAGAGCTGCTATCCTAATAGCTGTTAAGCTAAGTATGTAACAAAACCAAAGAGAAGATGTCATTCTGCAAATGCAGCTCTCACAGAGTTAGTGGGCAATTTCAATTGACTTTACTTTTATGGGAAGTTGAACACGTGGGATGGGATTTGGGTTCACTTCACCTTGGTTTTCAATGCCAACAACTTTAGCTGCCACATAAGATGCAAAAAAGACTCAAATCAGTAAAACAGCACGAGTGCAATTCTTCCAGCCAAATGCGGATCCACATAAGCCTAGTCCTCTACATCTGAGCTAGGAAATCCAGGAAAAAGTCAACATCTCTTTAATAACTAAAATACTTTATGCCTGCATCTATATATCTAAATGTTGTCTTCACAATACTAAACTTTAAGTGATTTCAAAATTGTTACGGATTATACAAGTGTTCCCTGTTATAACAGCATTTAAATACAGATAATAACAAACTTATGTAGATACTTAGCAATAGTCAAGGAATACCCTATTGCTATCTTATTTCTGTGGAATACAGAAAGACTTGACAAACCACAGCTTGGAAGAATCCAGTGCAGAAATTGTCTACAATTGACAAGAGAGAATATCACTGCAGACCATAAACCCCATACCAGCAAAATATCAGTGAACCAAATGATAGCTGATTCTGTTATCTTTGCATATCTTCTCAGTATAAAAAATAGGACACTGCATAACTAAAAATATTTCTCATGCTTCCTTATCAAGACACACTCTGAGAGCAAGGCTGATAATTTTTTGTACTTCATAAAGTGCATTTTCATGGATGACCATGAAATATAGGATATATTGTACTTTCTTAGAAATTTGGTTATCACTTACAGAATGGTATAGAATAAGAAACAGAGAGACTTGAGAAATATAGATGTGTTATCTTTAATGCACACACATTCATATACTATATCGACTGGAGGAAAGTAACACAAATTATACTTGCATCCCAAAAGACTTGCATTCTAATAATCCACAGGACATTTTAGATACTGTATTCCTAAACAAATGACTTCAGCATTTCCAACTACTCTTTTAGAGAATTTAAGTATAGTATACCACAAAAACTGTTGAATTGGACCAGTGGGGCATAAATCTATTCAGTCCAGAAGGATTATTATTTTCTATCTTGCTGGAGGAAATAACAGTGAAGAATATCCTAATATCCTAAGGCATTTCATTATTTAGTCTTAAAGGCAGCAATTTATCCATGTTCCAGGATAATTAACTAAACAATATCTTAAAGCATCATTCTGATGCAAATTCTAGGGTATTTTGTGCTTAGAATTGACAGTGCTTCAACCTAAAGGGCAACACTAAAAGAGGCTTTTTAAATAATTTATAATATTCTTTTTCTATTTGCCTGTACTCCAATAGACATAACAAAGTTCATGCTGATATATCATTTCGAAGCATGTGAACAATTGTAACAGATAAAGATGGTGAAAAAAATATTTTTCACAAGTCATTTTATACATCTTTTTTTTCTACTGAAATAAATCTTGTTTTAGCTACTGACATCCATGAGAGTCTTTCCAGTGGTTGTGTTAGGTTTTAGATAAAACTGCACATGATTAATGTCAGTCTTCAACCACATGCTCTGTGTAGCAGAATGCTGCTGGTATCAGATTCCAATGCCCAAATGTAAGATTTTTCTCCAGCCTTCTCTGCTTTCATCAAGAAAGATGAAGAACTACTTTTACAAACTCCTACCCAAATGGGAAATGAGATCTTTTCATTGCAGTTTTAGCCTGAGGGATTAGAATATGCATCACACAGAGAGGAGAAAGAAGACAGGAACAGGCCATGGAAATGTTTGTGATGGATCTGACCTGAGCTCCATCAAGTTGTGCATCCCTTCTGAAACCGCAGACAAATACCAGGCCCCTCAAGGGGAGGTGGAAAGACAAAGCAGCCTCTGTGTAAGTAAAAATTCACTACAACTCTCTCGGAAAGTTTTGCATGTAAAACTAAGAAATCTGATTGAATTCTAAAAAGGAAGCTTAGTGCATTTTCTTTCATTATTTACAGGTCTTACAATAAATAACTGGGTCATTTTTAGCCAGATGTTTAATGCTTTTCTCAAGAGTTCTTTACTGCAGTTATCAGTTTCTGTGACACATGAGTCAGGGGTGCCTAATTCCACTTGTACCACTCGAAGGCATAGAAGAAAAGTGTGGGTCTGGCAGGCCTGGCAGAGCACCCACAGAAGGTGCACACTCTTCCAGACAAGAGCTAGAGACTAGGCAGGAGGCACCAGGGCATTTCAAATGGCACAACATCTCCGTGAGCTAAATGAATGTTATCTACTCTGCAAAGAAATTATTCTTTTGTATGTACTTATTTTGCATATTTTAACATGACTCTTACTGATTTTGCTTTGAAGTGAAATAGCTAGTGTGTTCAGTTTCTCTTCGTAGATTTTCCAGTATTCTAGACTGAAATATTGTGTATATTATTTTCCACCCCATTTTCTTAATCACTATAAAATCTTGTTCATCTTTTTACCACAGTTTTGTGGAGGATGCTGACATGAGAAATCCTGAGAGTAACTATATTGAAAATGTAATGAATGTTTTGTTGTTGCTAATATTAACCACAAAGATAAACCTTAAGATACTAGCTTTTAGATTAGCCCTAGAACACCAACTGCTTCATGAAGAGGAAGTTCCATCTTTCCCCTGAACAAAAAGCTTTGGAGAAACTTGTGAAAAGAAGTGAACATGTGATGTTTTAAGGTATTGTAAAAGTATGCTATATATCTGGACTTTGGAATCTGTTGGGCATCTTGACTGAAAGTCACACGTAAACCATTTGCAAAGTTCCACAAGATTTTTTTCCCATCAGCACAGGACAACATACTGTACCTCGTGCCTGTGGTAGACATTTACCATACCATGTAAGTGAGATAAGCTGTGTTATTCTGAAACAGAGGGAACTCTTGACTGTTGTAAGAGCCACCTAGCTTGGTATCTGGCTTATCACATGGCTCTTTTTATGACTATCAGAGATCCTGATAAGAAAACAAAACACAAAGAAGCAGAATCATAACTTTGAGCTCTAATATTTGTCATGTGTGATTAAGGGTTTCAAAGAGAAGATTATTAGGTAAAGGCATACCTTAATTTTCATAAAATAAGTCCTGATTGCTCTCCTCATGGAAGTTTGGCTGCTCATTCAGCGGTGATACGGCTTTGGCTCATACTCATATGAAAAAGGTCATGGGAGGCTGGCGATCTCCAACTCAGGCACCATATTTAAATAGGACCTTACTCTTGCATTCTTCTTGCATTTAGCTTATTCTTCTTGCATTCTATGAGCTCTTATGGTCATGCCTGTGCGTGGCAATGTACCTGCTCATCTGCATCCTGGGCATGGGCTTGATTTCCTTGCTTGATCTCAGACCTCCCTTGTCACTACTGACTTGTCTGGCACCACTGGCCTCTTGGCTGCCCCAGCCACGTCCACAACCCTGCTCTGCTCAGCTCGCTGAGGTTTGTGGGATGGTGTCAAGTGGGTGAGGAGCTCTGCTCACTCTGCTAGACACTGAAGAAGCACCTGGCATTCTCTGGTAAAATGAAATAAGACTTTTTAAGTATTACTATTTTTATTTCACAAATAGAGGAAAATGAAACTTTTAAAGTATGTTGTATTTTCCTCAAGGTAAAAGAATCAACCACAGCTAATGTAAGACTTCAAAAGCTTATGACTTTTAAAAAACTGAACTGAAGTCTTTAGACAGGAGCTTTGTTTCTGAGATTGTTTGTGGAGGACTTAAGGTAAATTTTGCTGCAGGAAAAATAAGGTCAGATGGGAAGTCTCAGCAATGAGATTCAAAAGGGACCACTAAAAATATGACTTGGAAAAAAAAGCATTTTTGCTGAATTTTTGTTTTTGTTGTTTTTCTTACATGTCTTTGAGGGAAGCAATAAAGGACATGAGAAGAGCATTGCTAGTTTTGAGGGGTTTTGCTTTCTTCTCCCCCCTTTGGAATCTACTCAAGGGAAAGGTAATTGTGCAATTAATTTTCATTTATGTTATAAAGCCCTCTTTTTTTATAGACTGAAAATAAAAGGCCATAAATATATTTATGCTCTCGGTATTTTCATGCAATGTGCTTGGCAACAACTGTGGGATTGGGCAATATTTTAGCTCATAAAATTTCAGCTCATAAAATTTGCAGAAAGGCTCTGTTGATCAACTACCATATATAATAATCAACTGGCATCGACCCATGATATTTGGATAGATTTGGAACACCTGCGTACCTCCTAGCGTTCAGATCTTCTTTGCTTAATCTCTGTTTAAATCTGGAAACTGTTTCTCAATTTTGAATGCAGTTCTATGTTGCATTTTTAAACCATTTGTTTTGTCTTAGGATCTGGGCGTATTCATTTTATTGTCATACTTATCTCCTTTTACTTAGGAGTAAAGTGTGATAACCCTATGCTACTCTTGGTCTTTCATGTATTTCAATCATGTGGAAAATTTTGGGGTGAAGCAGCTCTTCAGAGCATGTAAGTGAAGTGAATGTGGTTGAAGGTCACTGGGCTCGGCAGTGAGCAAAGAGGCACTGGTGGCAGCACAGGCAGCACCAAGCAGCAGCAGCGTCACATTTGCTGACCTCCTCTCTGATTTCTCTTACTGAGAATTACAGAAGCAGGGGGAGAGAATAAGGCTGCAGATTGCAAATCATGTATCACATATCCAACAGGGAGACTCTTCTGTTGCTGGTCCACAACAGTGGATCTGTGAGGGGAAATACTTAAACTGTCAATTTTGAATGAATAAGGGTGTGCATGTGTGTGTGCTTCCTTGCTTCCAGCATCTATAATTTGTACTTAAGATTTGGAGAAAGATGCATTCATACCTAAGACGTCTCTACCTGATGGGAAAATTTCTCAATTGCAACTGTTGAAATTGGTGTATAGATGTGTTTTTCTCAAATATCATGAATTCCTGATGCACATTTCTAAAGACTTGTGGTTTTTTTTTTTTTTTTGGTAGTGAAAAGAGATCAAGAGAAAGAAGATAAATAAGTTTTGGCCTTGTACCTAGGTTGGTACAAGACAAAATGAGGGTGAAAGTGCCCTTCCTCTGTATGCGTGTTTGGTTGTATGTGTTGTTTGTTTTTTATTATTAATATTGAATCTGATTGATAGAGTAGTATCTTCAGTGCCTTGCCACACAGTAAGCAACCTCAGGACCAACCACAGAAAACATTGCTCCCCATTCTCCTGCAATGTAACAGTTATGATTTCTAGATTTTATTTCTACCTCAAGGGAATTTTATGATGGAGATTAATATCTTTTTGCCTAGTCAAGACAGCCCTGGGCAGCACTGCTGGATTTAGCCCTTAGAACAAAGTTCAATTATTTTAACAAGAGGTCTCCATGTTCTCCTTTTATCTCAATACCAAATCATAATGCAAATCACATGAATATGTTTTTGTCAGAAGTCACCAGTTTTACTGTGCTGATTAATAGGTACAAATATGCATGCTGAGTACTTCCAATATAAGAAGTTAAATCACTGGGTCCAGAGAATCATGAGACTTGAATTTGCTCCTGATATTTTAAGATAACATGGAAATAACCTGTCCATTCTCAAATAAATGTGTTTGGCTAATATTCAACACTCAGAGTAGATTTTAGATGTTTACCCAAACTACATGAAACTGAATAAACAGCCTATACTAAGAGATGCAGACCAGATTAGCACAATCACAGTTCACATAAGGCTTAGAATAGCATAATTTTAACCCATTAGTAAGTAGAGATCATGCAGATTCCTGACAGCTGTTTCCTTAGATGTTTATTTCTGTTTATTTATTGGTTAAATACCAAAGAGCTTCTCCGAGGAACATGAAGCAGTTATTGCACTAAAGCCAAAATCAAGCCTGTGGACTAAATATCAGTAAGCAGTCTCTCTAAAATGCAGTAAGTGATGAAATAAAGTTAGATTTTCTGATTTGTAACTTGTTTGTGCAGAGTGGCTTCTCTTGGAGAGTTATAGTTTTCTAAATGTTGATGTATTTTAAAATTAATTCTGTATGAAACTGAATTAATAGTAAAAGAGCTCTGTTCATTTTGGTTTAACAGGTATTTGTTTTTGTTGTTCATACGTTTTTAATACAAGGCATGTATACTACAGTGAGATGAAAAGCAGCATTTAAATGTAATCATAGAAGTGAAATATGGATTACATTTCTAGTATATGTTAGCTAATTAATTCATCCAGATTATCTCCTGTAGAAGGATGATATTTGTGTTTTCATATTTTAAAGCAGATAAAGTGAAATACAGTGTAGCTGAAATGGACACTGAATACCCAAAAGAATAATTTAAAGTCAGAGACTTTGATTCCTGTCCATAACTTATTTAAAAGATTTAAACTTAGACTTTTTTCATAATTGTATAAAGTAGCATCTAAATCACTATTAGAAAGTCACAAAAATTAAATTTAAGATTTTGTATTCTTGTTTATTCAAGCTTCAATTGTTTTAATGTGGGGAAAGTCAAAATCAGTCTCATAATGACTGTAGGAAGTTCAAACCCACAAGCAAATTTTAATGGCAAAACCCAGCTTTAAATCAACTTCTGATTGTTTCTAGAAAAAGTAAAAGTATGAACCTTCACTCTATGCCTTATAAAAGTCAACTTCTTAATCCTTCACTCTAGACTGACATTTGCCATTGCACAGGAATCTGTTATAAAATATAACATTGGTAATAAATGATGAAATCTGACAATGATAGGCAGGGGAAAAGAGAGTAATGAATAAAGGACTGCTTTAGAAGATTCTAAAAATAAAATTGGATGAAGAATTCAAAGACAAATTATAAGAAAAAATATGCAACAATAATTTAATAAATTTAGTCTCAAATATAATCCATTTGTAAACATTTATCTTCCTTCTGTTAATTAAATTGATAAAATAGATACATAATAGTTACACTAGATTTAGTTTTTCTCTGACCTAAGCCCAAGGTCAGTGGAATTCACAAATCTCTCCCCTAAAATGGTGGGGTTATCATGGTATAGAGGTATCATAATCTGAGTATTAACCTTGAATATATTACCATACAATATAGAATAGGGTATTATACTCTTTTTCTACTTGAATGAGGAAACATCTATGATATTTTACCACTACACAGAAATGGCTAGCAATGCTTACTGTATGTGCTTACTGTTGTGTGTACAACTTAATTCCCAGTGCATTCAAAGGTTAATGTATGGACCAAAGTTTCTACAAGGTTAAATCAGAACAATCTTTTTTACTCCATTTGACATGCAGTACAACAGCTTGCTCTTGTTCACTGGCAATTTTGAGGAAATTGCTTTATTCCAAAATAGAAAAATCTTGAGAGACATTGCAAGATTCTTTATTAATTTTACCATTTGTCAAATTTTGCTGTATATTTACACTACTGAAGGCATTCATAATAATGAATAACCGAGAACCGATCTCCTGTATTAAGCAGAGATTTTTTTTCTTTATGAAAATTTAGGTTTGCCTGGAATTATGATGTACTGTTTTGAATCTTTTGTCAGATGAACCATTAATTCTACAAAACTGATGGTAGTTTGCTGAGTGCTATTTGATATTGTTTACCACATTTTTATTGGCTGAATGGAAACTCAAAGTAAATATTCAGATATATAGAAATGTGATAATGCATAAGGGAGAGTTCGACATCAGTCACTTCTTTGATCATATACATTTTATTGTCTCATTTTTAAATGGGAAAAATGTCTTTGAGCAGCCTAGTAGTCATGATATCTTTGCTGTTGTATTAGGCATTACTTCTGCTCTGTCAGACAATGAGTCCTAATAGAAGCATTTGCAAACTGCAGGGCAAGTTACATGGATGTTCTGGATGGACTCAGGATTCAGCAATAATCATGCCAGACCCAGGTGACTACGTCGAGCATTTATTCAGGTGAAAACACAAAGAAGCAAAGTATGGATAATTACGAGATAATACCTGCTAGCAGGATACTGAACCTGAATATCCTCTTGAGCTGGCAGATCAGAGAGGGAGTTGCTGACCGGCTCCCACGGAGACAGCGCAGGCCTCGGAGTTTGGAGTTTCTCCTTCCCCCAGCTCCCCCTGCACTGTCCTCTCTCTGCCTGGTGCATCCTGGCATGTAGGGTCAGTACAACCCAGGAGGCAGCCCGGGGGAGGACAAACTCCACCTTGAGTTGTGCAACTCTCCCTCCCGCACCCCGCTGGGTGCGGTGCACAGGTGCACACACCAGTCAGGGGTCCTAGCCCTCAATTCGGGGGTCCTGCCTTCCTCATCTTCTTCCTCATTTTCAGATGTTTGACCTCCAAAGCTAGTTTGGAGAACATCTGCGGTTAAGTTGGCTACAAGCCCAGTTGAGCGGCCGGCTTCAACAGGTTTTTGGAGGGAGTTGCATGTGAACCGGGCTGAGCAGCTGCATCCCTGCTCCTTATCGCTCAGCCTGGGAAGGCAAACATCTTCTTTCTCAAGGTCTGGCCTCCGCTTCCCAGAGGAGATTTTTATGACTACAGATCACAGAAATTTCCATCTCCAATACAATGGGTGGTAGTTATATCACAATAAAGTGGCCTGACAGCACCAACCGAGCAGCAAAATCCTCTTTCTGCTTACATATCTGAATGCTGCCTATTGCCTTCCCCACTGCAGCTGCCAGGAGTGGTAAGGGCAAAGGCAGTGGCACACAAATAAGACACATTTGAGAAGGCACATCTTGAAGGATGCCATGGTTTGTGATCAGTTAAGAAACAGTCATGTACACATCCATGCACAGTTCTCTGAAGGAATTGGATTTGAGAGGGGCAAGATCAGAAATCTGACTCCTTAATACAGTGAAAGAGAAGATACAGAATCATAGAATCATAGAATCGTTATGCTTGGGAAAGATCTTCAAGATCAATGAGTCCAGTTGTAAGCCCTTAACCACCGTGCCTGTTAAACTATGTCCCAAAGTGCCTCATCTACACGTTTCTTGAACCCTGACAGGGATGATGACTCCACCACTTTCCTGGGCAGTCTGTTCGAATGCTTGACTACTCTTTCCATGTAAAAATTTTTCCTAATATCTAACCTGAACCTCCCTTGATGCAACTTGAGGCCATTTCCTCCTGTCCTATCAGTAGTTATTTTGGAAATAAGATCAACCCTTGTCTCACTACAGCCTCCTTTCTGGTAGCTGTAGAGGTCTCCCCGAGTCTCCTACACATTACATAATCCCAGCTCCCTCAGCCACTGTGCTCCATAAGGTCTGTGCTCCAGTCCCTTCACCAACTTCATTGTCCTTCTTTGGACATGTACCAGTGCCTCCATGTCTTTCTTGTAGTGAGGTGCCCAAAACTGAACACAGGATTTGAGGTGTGACCTTCACCAGCTCCCAGTACAGGTAGACGATCACTTCGCTGGTCCTGATACTAACCAGGTTGCCATTGGCCTTCTTGGCCACCTGGGCACACTGCTGGCTCATGTTCAGCTGGCTGTCGACCAGCACCCCCAGGTCCTTTTCTGCCACACAGTCTCCAGTCATTCTGCCCTAAGCCTGTAGCGCTGCATGGGCTTGTTGTGACCGAAGGGCAGGACACAGCACTTGGCCATATTGAACCTCATAAAATTGGCCTCAGTCCATTGATCCAGCCTGTTCAGATCCCTCAATATGTTGAATACGGTTTCAATACGGCACCACTTCCTTCAGTTTAAAGAACACAACATTAATTGCTTATTATTTGTTATTAAATTATATTAACACTCTTCATTTATTCTCCTGAAGGGTATCATAAAGCCAGAAAGGATGAAGAAATAGTTTCTCAATTAGAGACAAAGAGACTCTTGGAGAAATTAAAATAGTTCCAAAAGTAAAGGGGCTTGTTGCAAAAATGCAGGAAGCCATTACTATAAATAGATGTTTTGCTGACTTAGTGAAGCAGATAGATAGAGGACAAGAAGGTAGGTAGATCTTTCAGTCTCCAGGTGTTCAGTACTAAGGCTGGATGGATGTAGCAGAATAAAAGAACTGAGCCCTCCCCATGTGTGACACAGCTGTAAATGGGATGAAGTATATGCTGCACCATACTGTGTCTTTGCTCCGGCTCTGTAAATACCCTGTGGTGTGAAGGAGCAGAGCAGCAGCCATGTGCTGCATGGGGAATGCCGGGGTGCACAGAGCTGCAGTGGTGGGGCATGGGGAGGGGTAAAGCCCTGTTAGCCTTTTCCTCAACCAGCACAGCCACATCTGACTCAGGTAAAGTGCTTAGTGCAGCTGTCAAGTCATTTAGGAGATCCAGGTTTGATAAACATGCCTGTTGTGATAAATGTTACTAGAGCTGGAAATTGCATTTAGTTTAAAAAATTCATCCAAAGCTGAACATCCTGTCTGGTGTAAAGAGACGTACTCTGCCTTTTGGCTGTGTGGAAGCACTCTGTTAGATCTTTTTTTTTTTTAAATGTCTATTGCTACATAATGTTTCTCAAGGGGAAAAAAAAAAAAAAAGAGGGAGAGAGAGGGGGGCAGAAAAATACTCGAATTGCCTTATCTTGTAAGATGCGTTTTTGTGATAACTTGAAAGCTTCTGGAAAGTTTTGAAAGAACAAATAAAGTGAGAAGATAGATGATTATATCTGCAATATAAAGAAAGTTAAGTGCTATCCCCCTGATTTCCTCACAGCTCGCAGACACCCAAACCAGGATCACCTTAAAAACCTTTTAGTTGCAACTGAATGAGACTTCAATGTAGTGGCGGATGCATCACTACATCTGGTGAAGGCACCCAGATACTCAAAAGCTAAATGTGAGCTAGCACAGGTACCATGTAGCTATGGCACCTTGGAGCCTGAAGATATTTTTTCTACCAAAAGTTTTGTCCTAGCTTGGCTAAAACTATTTTCTTTAACTTCTACAACTCCTTGGTCTCAGTATTTTTTCTGTGGTGCTCCCCTATGAGATCTTACTATGTATTCAATTACTTCTGCATGCTTTGCTCTCTTACTGAAACCAGTACCGATCATTTCTGAAAAGTCCTTTGGGAAGTTTTCTGACCTTTAGCAGTTCTCTTTAGATTCTTTGTTACTTTTATGAGCTTACTCAATTAATTTACTACCATGCAATATAAAAGTCCCCTGCAATTTTACCTTTCTCTTAAAATGAAAGAATAAGTACAAAAGCTGACATTGAAGATTTATCTGCCAGTTTTGCCACTGTACTGTTGCTGAACAAAGAGACTACTGAAGGACAGATAGCTGAAGTCACTTTTATATTCAATGTAAGAATGCAAAGAATAAAGAACTGAATGGTTATTATAACAGGCTAGTGAAAAAAATGTAACATGAAATCTTTATTTTATGTTTTACTATGGTACACATCCCAACAAGCAGATTTCATACTTGTGTGTGTATCAGGAGTGCCTAGTGATAAGCTGACAGTTTCTAATTTTGAAAATTCATCTTCAATGAGGCATGAAAAGAAAATTTTGCTTGTACTATCACCTTAATTTTCATGCTTTTGTAAGTTATAATTCTACTATGAATATTTCAAAAACAGTTGTACATTGTTTCCTTTAGAGCTTAACAGAAATGACAGAAATAACCATGTGAACTTCTTAATGAAGACTCCTGATCAGCATTAGCTAGCAGCAGAGTAAAATACACATTGTATTGTCTCTGTTCATACAGCATTGTTTTATCACTTAAGTGCTGAGAAAAGATCTCACAACTACACTTTTGCAAAGAGGAAAAGAGAACATACATGACAACAAATTCAACAGTTGCTTGTGAAAATCTTGCGATTTAATGACCCCTAATTAGGTTAATTGCTTATTACTTTCTATTAGGTGATTATTTGAAAATAGTTTTTGTTTTTTCTATTAGCCATTTAGATGCTACTATGTTTATTTGAAATTGCCACTGTACTCTGTACATGTCTCCTGATATTCTTAAGCTTCACTGTATTTTCTCAAACAACAAACATGCTCAACTGTGTATATTTATACAGGCCAGAAGAGTATCCTCTACAGAACATCTACTTTAAATGACAACTTCAGTTCTTTTCAAGCATTGAAGTAATGGAATAGAAAGCAATCATTGACATAACATCTTGCTTGGGCTTAAATAAGCATATTTGTTGATGTGATTAACATCATGAATGGCAAAATGGGGATTATAGAAGCACTTTTTAGGATTTTTTTTTGTATTGGTCTATATCCCCTATAAGCAAAACCTACTTAAAGAAGTCAGGAGGGACAAAGAGAAACATTTATAATTGTGTGCTAGAAATATTGCTTTAATGTTTAAATTTAATGTTTAGTTGCTTTAATAAAAAAGTACTAGAAAATTTCTTTACTCCTTCAAAAATGACTTAGAGGTCAAATATTTGTTCTGTTTACTTACAAGTTACATTTATTCCCAAACTCAAATTATACTAAAAAAAAATAAAAAGACATTTTACCCTCTTCAAATGAAAAGGGTCTATAAACCTTCTAACTCTAGCCGATTCCAATTTTTTGGAATTTCTCAGCTAAAGCTGTAATATTTATATGGTCAAACTGTAAAAGCCAGCAGGAAGGAAAAGTGATTTGCTTTTGAATTCATAATTCTGCTTCCCCTTCCTCTCTTCTGCAATGGTATATTTTGTGAGTTCAGGAACTTGGCAATAGCACGAATAACATCAGAGAATTTAAAGACTACTTTAAGATTTCAGATGAGTTCAAATGACAGATTACAATATGAAAGTTTGAATTACTAGGAATCCTGACTGCCATGGGACAGGCTATTTGACTGAGAAGAGAGTTATCAAGATATATGTGTTTGTGTGTGTGCATGTGTATATGTACATATCAGAATATATATGCATATTTTATTGTTTAAAATCCAGTAATGAATGATTAACAGGGTGGCTTTGAAATTTCTTGACGCTAACTGTAGTTCAAGGCAAAACTAATATTTTAGGAGTGTCTAAGGCTTGTGAAGAAGCCAAATATTTTTCTGGTGCTTTGGTTGTCTTAATGAACTGGAAGTTACTGAAGCTTACTTTAATCATTTGTGACCTGCAGCTGCAGTTATTAATGAGAATAAAATGTGCATAATGCAAGTTTCAAGAAATTGAGTCTTTCTGAAATGGAAAGGAAAAATTCTTACTTAAGATTTTGGCTCAGTGGTGCTTAAAATATATTTATATCTGCGTACATATATTAAATGACCCATGAGTAGAGTTTGACTTTCACACTGGAGCTAGGAGGAGGATCTTACTGTGCCAGACATGGACTCCACACTTGCTTATGTTGTCTGAAGAGATCAGTTACAATTGCCTCACGTACTGGATGATCTGGTGAAATATAGCCCAGGCATCCTCACTTTGGAAGCCATTTCCGTCATACAATGGAGAAGAAGGTGTTTGAGGATACCCAGCATGCATTTTTCTAGGGTAAATATTTGATAAACTTGGTTGCCTTTATTATGAAGTGAATGGATCAATGGATGAGGGAGAGCTAGATTTACCTTGGGTTTAGTAAAGCTTTCAACAATGTCTCCAATAGCATCCTTGCAACCCAGATGGGGGATTATGCTTTGGTTGAGTAGACTTCTAGATGGGTAAAATGTAGCTTGATCACTGTCCTGAAAGGGTTCATTAATCTTTCATCCCTGTTGTATCTGGAGGCTGGTTATTGATGGAGTTCCACAGTTATCTACCTTGGAACCTATTTTGTTTAATATCTTCATTAAGGATTTGGAGAAAAAGACAGAATCAACCTCTACTGGCTTGCAGATGATCCTGACCTATATATTACAGTTAATATACCAAGGGCTAGGCTGACATTCAGAGGGTTCTGGGCAGGTTAAAAGAATAATCCAATTGAAAACTCTTTGAAAAATCAATAAAATCTTGCACCTGGGATAGACTAAGCTCCTGCATCAGTGGAACAAGATTAGGGATTAGAAAACAGGAGCCAGCAATGTGTCCTAACAATTGATGATGACCAACAACATCCTAGCATACTAGACTGTATGAAAAGGAGAGTAGCCATTAGATAAATGAAAGTGAGTATTCCCTTGTATTTGACACTTACTAGATTGCATCTGGAAAACAGTGTCAGTTTTAGGCCATCAGTCCAAGAAAGATATCAGCAAACTGGAGCAAGTTCAGAAGACAAGAACTAGTTGTGGGCTGAGGAAAGGGCCTCACTCAACCTGAAGAAGGGGGTAGTGTTGGGGACTTGACAGCAGGTCCCAGGTATCTACAAGGATGTTATTCAGAAGTCAGGACCAAGCACTTTTCTGAGGCAAGAGTCAATGGTCATAAATTGAAACAGAGAAAGTACTAACTGTCTACAAATAAAAGACAAAATAATTATGAGGACAATTTGGCGTTGTGACGGGGTGTCCTGAGAGTCTTTGGAATATCTTTCCTTGGAAATTTTCAAAACCTAACTGGAGAGAGCTAAATTATCCAGTCTGTATTCAGTGTTGATTCTTCTTTGAGCAGGACATTTGTCTAGAGACCTATTGAGTTCGCTACCGATCAGAATGATTCTGATTTTAAAACTGCAAAATATTTTGTGGGCATAGCTTGAAAGTAACCCAATAAAAGGGCAGCATGTTCCAAATTTCATTCAGAAAGATTTGGGTTTCACAAAAGTCATCACATATTCATTTTTGTTCATGTTTCTTTTTAAAGATATTCTATACCAGTTCTGTCCTTGTTATATTAGTTGATGGTTTGGAACATGGAATCAAAGTTTCCTAATGCTACAGATATGAATTTCTAATAAATGTGTTCATTAAATAATGCCTGGCCGTTAATGGCATCAGGTTAACAGCAGGCAACACAATTTTAATAGTGCTCATTTTTATGCACTGTAACCCATATGGTGTTTTACCTTGGTTATTCCCACTTAAGGAGGCAAAACAGTTCAATTGGTCTTTGCTGGATTTCTAAAGTTTTCTTTCTTGAGAAGGAAAAAAGGATAGGAAAGAGGAAGGGATATAAGAAGAGACAGATATCTTTTATTCTGTTCCACTCCTATGGAAGGATCTCATCCCTTTTCTGTAGAGATGTCAGGAAGGGTAGAGGGCTTAGACCTTATGTAGACCGGGAGTTAAAAGTTTTGAGAACAGCATGAATTAATTAATATTTTGAATAGAAGGGTTTTTTTTTAATGTATAGTAAAATCAAGCTTTCATCTTGGATAGAACCTATTTTTAATTTAATTTAATTTAATTTAATTTAATTTAATTTAATTTTAAAAAGCTTCTGAATCTTGGATTTTGTTATTTAAAGACAAGATAAGATTATCATGCTGGTTATCTAACTTGACACCTATACACTCTTAATTTGGTCAAGAATCTGACTTTTTAAAATAAAAGACAAAGGTGAATCACCCAAGAGCTGACAGACTGTTAAAGTGGCTGACACTACTGATGGCACCTCAGCACAAAGAAATATGGACTGTGAGAGTGTGTAATTATCAAGGACCTAATAACATGGTGTACTGAAGGAATACTTGATCAGGAGCTAAGCTAATCTACATTTCAGTGTCAAGTGCCAATGACCCACACTGGCTATGCAATGAAGTTGAGTGCAGATAGCATAAAATCATTAACAAATGTTAAACTGATCAGGATAAACCTACTTGGATGAATGCAAGCTGGAAACTGAGCAGAGTTCTTCTGGCTTCCTCTTTTGAACTGCCTTAACTATTTCTGAGATTATATTTTACATACCATGAAAATAACATGCATGATAATACAGACGAGAAACAGCGAATTCTTTGAGTGAGGAAAATGACTCTAAACCAAATAGGAATTGAAGGTACTGGCCAAATTACCTTTCTGCATTTCCCAATTATTAACACACAAATAACAGTCCAGGCACAAACAGTCCTGGAGGTTC
>NW_010583035.1:72306-82638 GCF_000705375.1 Tinamus guttatus | reverse complement strand
CACTGCTGATATCTACATTTTCGCTGTTGGGCTCTTTTACAGGGGTCTGCAACGAAACAAGTGGAGAAGTTAGGTAATTCGTGCAACGCTCAGCCGCAGAGCTCAGTATCCAGCGCCAAGAGGCCGGGGGTTACGGCGAGACGGCGCCCAACGGGCCCAGGCGCAAACACGGCGATAAGAACGGAGGGAAAAGCGGGCAAAGCCCGGCCGCGCGGTCCTTGTTTTGTTCTAAAAGCAACAACTGGGATCCGGAACAAACTTGTGGACCGTGACCTTCCCCGCGGCCAGCCCGGACAGCAGGTTGCCGCTCTGCGTCACGGGACGAAAACTTGGTCAGACCCGAGCGGTTTGGAGCAGCCGCCGAGATCCCAACACACACGTCGCTCCGAGACGCCCGCGGCTTCGCACCTTATCCCTTTTCTTAGTCCCCTTTATGGCAACCAGGCCAAAGTTACAGCCCCCTCTTCCTCACGCGAGCAGGGGAGGCCCAAAGTAAAAATGCAAAGGTCCAAGGACTGCCTGAGAGCTGCCAGGCCATCGGATTCTCATCCCTTCTCATCCGATTTCTCCCACTACGCCCATGGAGAACTGATTAAGCAGCAAGTCAAGATGCCAGCTGCAAGCAAGGAGCTGTGGAGCAGATCTGTGTTTCCAGGGGGTGCGGGAAGACGAGGCCTTGGGCTCGCACTAAACTCTCCTTCGGGGAGCAGAACACAGAGATGAGGGGAAGCGTCTGCAGCAGCACCCACGGGGTGAGTCAATCCGGAGCACCCGGCAGCGCCGGGGCTGGAAGAGCATCAGAACGGGGCCGGGAGGGCCGGCTCTGCTCCACCTGCATCCAGAGCACTCCTGACGGACGCACAGAGCTTTCCGAGGGCACCGAGTGCTGCCAAGGAGGGAGCAGGGCAGAGGATTCCTTCAGCGAGGGAAGGGGTCGGGACAGGGTTCGGCAACTACGCAGAGGAATGGGGCAGAGCAGAAATGAAGGGCCCATTTTAAAATGGCAAGTTATGTGTAACCTACAGAACAGCTCAGGGAGGCGCCTATGGATTCTCCATCACGGCAAGTTTTAGAACTGTACTTTACACACACAGACTTCATGGTCGCTAGAGAAATTCCAGGAAGCCCTGTGAGCCATCTCCCACACTGCCGGAAAGGAGGAAAGCCGGGGCTCCCTGCCCCTGGCATTCCCAGGATGAGACTTGAGCCATCCTGGGCACGCAGCTGCAAACATTCCAGCTCCCTGTGCGTGCAGCAGGAGCGGAAGGAGAGCTCCCTCCTAGAGCCACTCCAGAGCAATGCAGCCCCGAGGCAGCTCCGAGCTCACGAAAGGACGACTCGTGCAGATTCCTTGGCTCTCTGATGTCTGCTACCCCTCTGTAATACTGAAGCATCAAACAAGTATCTGAAGCTTCAACCACCCATACACCTCCTTCAAGTACCTGTTGATCTGAAGGCAGCAAAACAAGAAGCTGCAACAACGCAGGTAAACGTTGGAGGCGAGAGCAGCTGAAGTGTTAGGTTATTTTTTAAATGCCCACCCAAAGAGAACCTGCAAGCACTTACCTTTCGAAGAATGTCTTCTGCTAATGTGAGGAATGCCTTCTCAATGTTTATATTTGCTTTTGCACTAGTTTCGAAAAACCTAATACCATGCTCCCTAGCAATCTAAACAAAAAGAGAGGAAAAAAGCACAAGGTTAGCATTGCTGAAGAGCTACCAAGCTGGTGCAGCTGCCACTGGAAGTAGCAGAATTTACGGGAATATAATATTCTTCTAGGGGAGCAAAGAGGAGATGAAGTCAGGCAAACTGTCACAACCAAAGATTCAGGGCTTAATGATGAAAGGACAGCAATAAAAGTGTGTTAAATTTCAAGTCGATGCCTGGACATGAGAAGATAAGTAGCACACAAACCTGTCCTGTGATGAGCAATTTAATAAGGGGATATCTGCAAAATTTTAGCTACCAAAGCAAGCAGATGCTGTGGCCCAACTCCTTCCATTTGTGGCAGCTGTTGACAATGCAACTGCTGAGGAAACACTCCCCAGACTCACCAACCACCAGCAAATGCAGCTGTCTGCCTGTTCTCTGGCCTACCCCGTGTGGACTATCCGGAGGGGCCAGGAAGTTCTGGCACGCCGTTGCTCGCTTTGACACTCACCTGTTCTCCTTTTGCTCTAGGGACAACTCTTTTATCTTCCATGTCGCACTTGTTTCCTAACAGCATCCTCTCCACGTCCTCGTTGGCGTGCTGGAAGGAGACCAGGAGACGGGTTGGCACATGTCCCTCCTCAGCAAGCACCTCCTTGGCCTTTGCATTCCCAGGTTGTTTGCAGTCCAGGCTGCTCTTTACGGGTCTAGCCAACCTGCACTTTCCCAAATCCTAACAGAGGCTGCTAGGAGTCATTCCTGGGACAGTGCCTTACACTAAAGCGCTCGTCTGCTGCCAGTGGAATGAGACAACAGCTCTGGGGAAGCTCCACTGCTGCCCCAGCACCAGTTCTCTCTCCCCTTCTGCTCTATTCTTGCGGTCTTTGGGGGGAGTCTTCCTTTGCAACAAGGACTAAGGGATGTTTTGCAACCTGGACTCTTCCAGTGAGGGACATTATTCCATCCTATGTTGTGTGAGTTGTATTCAGTGGGGAAAGACTCGGCCTCCTGCGGGACATGTTGAGGCAGCAGATCTGCTCTAGCCAAGCACATCCATAGAAACGATGCCAAAACACCACGGGCAACAGCAAGACCAAGGAAAGCCAGGCCTGAGGCTGCCAGCAGCCACGCTCAGGGGCTCACTGGCTCTGGCTGGCAGTAGTTTTAGTTTAGGGTTCCTTTGTGCAGTGCAGATGAGCAGCTACGCCTTGAACCACCGCAAAGCCAAATACCTACGTTAGCCAGGAGGCCTCTCACCTCTATTTTCATTGTTTTCAGAGTTCCTGGGTTAAATAGCAAAGGGAAATTAGAGATCTAGCACCACCCTGTGCCTCTGAGCGCAGAGCGGAACGTGGCCAGCATCACCCCCTCTTGCAGGCCGGGTAGCCCCGTGAATACAGCAGGGAACCACATCTGATCACACGGGAGGATCTGGGCGCTCCACGAGAGGTTACTCAGAGGGCTGATGTGTTCCCAAGGGGGACTGCTCTGGGGGCTGCTTGTTTGGCAGCTCCTCCTGGGAGCGCCAATGGCTGCCCGGAATCCCGGATCCCTTCCCTCCGCGCGTTCTCCAGCACGGGAATCCGTTTGGTTGGCATGTGGACGTGAACCCTGAATTCCAGCGCCTGGAGCCACTGCTGAGGGAGGGCAGCAACACCAGGTTGGTCCAGGAGCAGCACCCAAATCCCCCCATGAAATCACCCACAACGCCTCCCGCCCGTGTCCCAGGAGAGCTGCTCTCCCCAGCCTGAGCCCTGGGCGACTCGTGGCATCTCCTGCAGGTCCCGAGAGCTCCGGGAAGGGGATCCTAGGGACGGCACCCACCTCGTCGATGTTCCGGAGCCACTTGCTGATGTTTTCAAAGCTCTTGGCGTTGGTGATGTCGTACACGAGCATGATGCCCATGGCACCCCGGTAGTAGGAGGTGGTGATGGTGTGAAAGCGCTCCTGGCCCGCCGTGTCCCTGCGGAGAGAGGGGACAGGAGGGACGTGAGCGCCGAGCGCTGCGCAAAGGCTGCCGGTCCCACACGGCCCCATCAGCACCGGGGCTCGGAATTCCTGGGGGTCGTACTTCCCCTCTTTTGCTTTTAACGCTAAAAGGGACTTTAAAAAAAAAAAAAAAAAAAAGACATTTATTTGGGAGCCAACTACACTAAAGGCAAGAGATACAGGGCTGTTTAACTGGGTTTACACGACTTAGTTTCATTTTTTGCCTCCTATCTGAACAGCAGAGTGGTAAGTCACAGTATTAAATAAAGCTGGTACCAAGTTATGGCGGAACCTTGCTAGTTTTGTATTTTTTTACTAAAAGCCATCACGAATAGGCTGACAACTTGGAAAGCCGGTAGCTGCCGGGGTCTAACCAGGGCACAGAAAGGGGAGGGTGCTGGTAACCCTAGAGATGTTTGGTTCTGATTTCTGCCGTGCTGTTACACAGGGACCCAGATTGGTTTCACACAACTGGGATCTGGCAGCACGGAGCCGTCACTCGGCTCCTGCCCTCACCCCGGTGCCTCCAGCCGCTTCCCTTGCTTAACTGCTCCGGGATTTTTCTGGGAAGAGGGACTAAGGCAGCGGCTGGAGAGGCCGGGGAGGAGAACGCTCCTGACTCTACTTCTCTGCTCCTTAATGGCTCTCCCCATTCATTATTCAGAGATAACTCTTAATGGATCTGATATTAGAGAGCTGATGGAAGCGAAATCCCCCGGGGAAATGAGTTATGTTTTCAGACTGGCCAGGAAGGATGAAGCCACCTCGTAAGTGGCAGCGGAGGGCCGGAGATCGCCCCTTGTTTATTGTTTGGCTGCAAAACGATGGCAAAGGAGGTTGTGTTGCGTAAAGAGGGAGAGCAGGGAGGGGAAAAGCACCAGGAGAGGGAAAAATCCATTATTCCCTTGCCAACATCCAAACGTGCCTACGCTACGCGGTGCTAAAGGGGAGGGAATTTCTGGGAGAGCTCCCGAGGGCCCGGCAGAGACCCCAAACCCATCCAGTGCAGTGGGATGTCCTTTTTTCTGGATAAATATTTGATACAGAAATCTACCCAAGCCAAATTGTCTCAAAAGCTGTCCATGGGAAAAGAGTTAACGCATTTTTAACTCTCATTTTAACGCCCTTCCTTGCTTTGGGGTAATAAAAACTCAATGCCATTGATCACACACAGTCGGTGGAGCTTTCAGTGGACCTTAGGGCCCTTCAAACATCGGCGAACCCGAAGGTGTAACTGTTTCACTTAGCTGCACTGAGGCAAGTTCATTCTTTTTAGGCTTGTGTTCAGCCTAGTTTCTACCTCGGGGATGATTCCGTGGAATTTCTAGCAGTTTTTCCAGACTCCAGAGGCCAGTGCCGAGAGCTCCAAGCTGGGATGTGTCCTCTGACCCGCGTTTCTGCTCTGCAGCAGCAGAACATCACGGCTGTTTGAGACTATCCTGACTTTCGGGGGTGTCTCCCGCCTTATCCACACCTCCTCCTTTCTCTCATCCATCCCCACTCCCCTGAACCAGTGCCTCGTGTCCCAGATCCCCACTGCAGGATTTCCAGGAACCTTCATTGCAGTCCTTGAGCTCCAACGGGGCTTCCCTCTGCCCGCGGCATCCTCCACGGCCGTTCCTTAGGAAGAGCAGGAACGCTGCCTTTCCGCCTTCGCTCCACATGAAAATCGCGGAGCCGATTTCCAGGCATTCCCACCAAAGCAGAGGTTTCCTCCGAATGTTTTCTCGGCCTCCAGCTGCTCAGCTCAGCCTCCTGAGCTCACGGCCAGTGCTCACAGATGGACCCCTCATCCCCTCCGAGCCCGTGCCAGGCTGCAGCTCCCAAGGCCCCGCACGGCTTCGCCAGGGAAGAGGGAACGGCCCCTTCCTTGGGCTTCCCCTCCCAGCCGGAGACGTGCGGAACAACCCAACCTCCACCCGCCCTGTCCAAGACACGTTTATAAAAATCCCCTTTGGTCACTTCGGAAGGATGCTCCTCTTCTCAGTCATTCCTTCCAAACCAGCTCTTCCACCCCTCTGCTCATCCTGCTGGTCCTTTCCGAAGCACGGCAGTTAAAATCGTGGATTACAGCAGACCACGACATCTGCTTCCCTGCCCACAGGAAACGATCTCGTCCAGCGTATCAGAAAAAAATCACTTTTAATTTTTCAATGGCTGCATTAATGCTCCTAAGCTCGTGGCTTACAGGATGTCTTAGCTTTCCAGCTTCCATTTCAGAGCAATTGCATCCAAGGGCCTAGAGCGGGTACGATACTGCGTTCTCCACAGCTCAGTTTTTAGCTCTATTACTCTGCTCCTTGGAAGTGGTTCATCCCTTCTACAGTGCTGATATTACCTCTTGCTGGAGCGGGAGCAGTTTCTGTCCTCGCTGGTGCAGGAACCTTCCAAGGCTCCTGCTGGAAGCTCCGGGCCTGCTGTTCAGCCCCTGCTTTTGCCAGCGGTGGTTCATGGAGCCCAGGCCCTGTGCAAACGCTGGACAACCTTATGCACAGCAGCTCCTTTGGATTTGGAACATGGCTCGTGTATACCAGGGTCGTCAATGCACGAAACGATCTGTGAGCGTTCAGGGAGGCGCCTGAATTTCCCTATTGTGGAACAAAGATGAATGCGGAGCACTGAACCCCCCCAGCGCTGGTAACAGTCTGAACTGCTGGGAGAAGACAAAGCTGCCTTTGCTTCCAATATGTTTACAACAAAACGGCTGGATAAGGAGCAGGAGAAGGGCCCTGCGCTTCGGAGAGCTGCCCCGGGGTCCTGGGACCGGCCCGTTTCCATCAGCAGCAATGCAGCCTCCCGAAGGGACCGGGTGCTGGCGGTGGCACCGAGGAATGGAGCGGGGCCGTTGCTCCATTTGGAGCGTTCACGTCCCACGTAGAACACCCCTATGTACAGGCGGAGCCGCGATGTACAGGCGGAGCCGCGTGGTAACCAGGAATGCACGAGCTCGGAGCAAGCTCCCCATGAGAGGTGGTAATTCCCTACGTGCTGCTTCACAACACTGCTGGACTTAATGCCACGAACATGGCTCGCTTGGACAGTGGCTATTTTGGAGTCCCGGACCAGGAAACATGTCTCAAGGATGTAATAAATAAATAAAAATGTTGAAGAGTTTAGCGCCCACCAATTGGGAATAGTCTATTCCAAGATACCTAGGGCAGTAGCTCGACAGTGCTAATTTATTTGGTACAAAATATGAGTGTTACGGTAACATCTACCTATCAGAACTACGAGTTAGTACGATCGCACTTAAAGTCCTCCAAAGGAGACAATAAAATAAATTGAAAGCTACTTGCCAAAGCTACACAAGAGGGGTATTTGTACGAGAATAAAGCTCAGCTCATCCAAACCTTCTCCATCTCTCTACGCGAGCAGACCCTGCAGCACCGACGGCTCCGATGACCCGGAGAGCCCAAATGTCACCGTGCCAGTTTACCCACGCCAGGCAGCTCGGCCCTCCACGGACCCACGGTTTGAGCCCACAAAGCTCTTCCCACGGGGCTTTCACCCCTGCGGGAGATGCACAGCACACTTATGGAATGAGATCCCTGGCCGCAGCCTCGGCAATCCCAGCGTCTCCCGGGATTCCACCTGCCAAACCCGTCTCTGGAAGGAGCCGGCCCAGCGGGAGCAGCCCCACGGGCTTTCACTCACCATATCTGGAGCTTGATCTTCTTTCCTTGTAGTTCAACAGTTTTAATCTTGAAGTCTATCCCTGAAATAAATAAATACACGAGTTAGCAATCAGGTCTTTATTCACAAGAGAGCAAACCCACACCAAGCCAGAGCTGTTTCCGACAAACAGCTCTTCCTTCTCCTGGCAAAGAAGGGGTGTCGGAAGGAGCCGCAGCGCAGAGAACTCCAGCAACAGGAATGGGGCCTCGAAGCCTCCACACACATTATTTTCCAAAAAGATGGGCCATGGTATTTTACAGGTGCTCCGGAATTATTATTATTATTTTTTTTTCAATAACTTTTTTTTGCCTAACCCTTGCCGTTAGGCACTATTTCAAAAACTGCCCCTCCAAGAACGGCCGGACTTGGCAGCCTCGCGTCCCCCCAGGCGCTTCCTCAAGGTCAGTTTATCCAGGTCCATTTATAAATCGACGTAACTAGGATCATGCACATGGGTTTGAAAGGCAAACCCGCTAAATGGCCAAGAGCCAACAGACACACAGAGTCACCCCCCAAAAAGCAGTTTAGTTACCGGGACCGGTTCAGCCCAGGGCCTGTCGGAAGGACCCGCCAGCCCAGTCCTTAGGGCTGCAGAGAAATGGATTGTAGATGGGGGGAACTGCCAGGGACATTAAGATAAATTTCGGAAAAGAGTTCAAGGGGGATAACAGGCAAAAAAAAAAAAAAAAAGGCAAACATGAACATGTTTAAGAAAAATCTACGCTTTCAAATCAAAGCTTGGAGGGTTTCCTGTCCTCTAGTGTAGTTCACGCAGTCTAATAACGAAGTGTTCTTCGTCCTTTGGGACTTCCAGCTCCCTTCTGAGTTTCCTCCAAATGTCAAGTCGCTGCTGTTGCTCCAGGCAACCGGCAAGGCCCAGGACTGACCCAAACCTGAACTCACAGTGTTAAAAAGACAGAAATGATTCGTGTCTTCTTTAGGTTCCTAGACTTACAGCATCAAGACTTCAGGAAGTCCCTAGACCTCATGATAAAGACAAAACAAAAGACAAAATTGGTCGCTACTCAACCACTGAGAGCCGGTTTAGAAGCACAACTGAATATCCCCCCCAAATGCACCCCGAACTACTAAACCAAGGTGGAAATTTTCCAGCGGTTTCAACAGCCACGGAGCAACGTGGACCTGGATCTTTAGAGCTCCCCTTCCTAGAAACACCAGCCCGAGGGACAGAACGGACCAGCTGGAAAACGAAGTCACCTACCTGCTATGTGTGTTAGAAAGAACAAATTCCAAACCCCAACATCGGGGAAGCACAACCGAAACCGCTGCGGGAATGCTAACGGCAAGAACGAACAGCACCGAGCCAGCGAGGAAACAGATATCCTTCAGGGATCTTCAGAGGTGACGGCCGGGCCCAGTGAGCAGCCTAAAAATAGGTTTTCTTTAAAAGCAAAAATGCAGCAGAAAGCCTGCGAGCAGGAGGGAAGCAGGGCAGGAGCCTGCAGCCAAAGCTGGAAGGGGGGAAATCAGATTTAACTCTCGGCCCATCTAATCCCTTCACACAGAGCCACTTGACTGGGAGACCCCCAGCATTCACACAACATATATATATATATTTAAATAATTAGAGTTCTTTAAGCTTAACAACTTAACGCACAGGTTAAACCCGGTAATTCCACGGCCTGGAAATTAGTTTTAAAAGTCACTGATTCGTCTAGGGCACAATGCTAATCAAAAAGGGGCCCCCGGCCCCCTTCCCAAACATATCACTGGGGCAGAATGAGCAGCTCTTGGAGTCCCCATAGTTCTCCCACATGAGTTTTGGGCCGCCGGAGTGTTCCTCTTACTAAAAACATGCAGGAAATGATGAGGAAATACTCTGTAAGGACTCGAGCTGTCAGCACTCCTTGTCCTTTCGAAGGCAGCCCAACACACGCGTCACGCAGGACGGAGGTTTCTGCTTTAACTAAGATTTAGTGCTCTCAACTGCTATTTAGAGCCTTCAAAATATTTATTCCACCAAATCTTCACACCTATGAGGAATGAAGATACACCATTCCTGAGCACACTCAGCATCTTAAGTGCAACTCTATTTTCCAGGGGCTTTAAGTGCACGAGGGGGATGTTGGAACCTCCCTTTGCATCCTTGTCACAGAGGGAAGTTTGGGGGCTGGATTTGGGCTCAGCGGAACCGTGTTGCTGGGAAGGGGCCCGAGGACAAGCTGCAAATGGGATTTCCTACCCGAGAGGAGGGCAGGGAGCAGCGCGTGCCAACACGGCACCAACCTGCTTGGCACTCTGGGCATCGCTGCTTCACTTGAAAAGAACTTCCCTCCTGCAAAGAAACCCTCGCTTCTTAGCAGAACTTAAACCTGAACCTGTTTTCATTCTACTGGGACTTCTCAGCAAGCAGTACAGGAAGAGCTGTACAAACCGCATTAGCCTGTAAAAACCCCAGTTCTGGCCCTTCAGAAGGGAATCCCAAGGCTGGCTTTTTTCCAGGCAAAAGCAGGCATGCAGGAATCCCCAGCGAACCCGGCCTGGAGTTCCTGACGTTCGCATCCTCTGGTGAAAGCTCGAGGGAAAGGCCGAGTTCCAGCCCCGGCACGAGCCCCGCTGCCAAGGAAGCGGCAGGAAGCTGCGGCCCAGCCGGGACAGGCCTGGACGGGCCCGTTCGGCCCTCCCGAAACGCCTGCTTGCCCTTGGGAGGCAGCACGGCCTTCGCTCCAAGACGCCAGAAACTTCCAGCAAATACAAATGCATCCAGGAGCCACGCTGGCCTCCTGTATTTTTTGCAGCTTAGCTCTTCCATGGATATAACAGGTATATCTGTCGGACTATAAATTGAGGGCAAAAAAATCAGTACAATGAGTCGCTGCACTCAAACTCCTGCTCGTTAAACAAGCCTGAGGGAGATTCCCAATGCCCCCAGGAGCCCTGAAAACCTGGGATACTTGGCTTCGCTTTGGCAATACTGAGAACGTGTAAACGCAGGTAAAGAAATGATGCTCGAGATGAGAGCAGCTTCTCCAGGCAGCTATTTACTCCTCAGGGAT
>NW_010583035.1:10484-27992 GCF_000705375.1 Tinamus guttatus | reverse complement strand
GAGCGGGGCTGGAGGCCGAGCAGGGGCCCGCTGCGGAGCAGCAGAGCGGGGACGGGCAAAAGTGCCCCCCGTGCTCGTAAAATACCCCCGTTTACAGCGGGGGCTCTGATCTGCCCCGTGCAGGGGGGCCGCGGGCCCGTCCCGAGCCCTGGGGCGTTCACAGAGGCTGAACGGGCTGCCCAGAAAGCAGCAGCTCCTCTGGAGCTCCCGTTTGCGGCGTGGTTGCCCTTCACCCAAGGGGCAGGGTGCACTTGGCTGTTTGGAGCGTACAGGACGTGTCCTACGAGTGGGTATTTTGGGTTCGGTGTGTGTGTTTTTGTGTCCTTCTGAAAACTTGCTTCCATAGGGGAATGGAAGAGTTTCCTGCCTGGGGTGTCCGGGTCTTTTTATCCCCCTATGTGTATCTCTGTGCGCTTGCATCCACTGGTCTGTTCTAACATCTGCTGCAGTGTTGAAGAGCGTATTTAGAAATACAGCTGGAAAGTACCAGAAGTGGAGGTATATACGCACTGTTCTGGGTAGTGTACCTAGCTTTGCGGCAAGGGTAGCCAAAAAGATGGCTAATTGCTTGCCAAAAGGCCTGTTTTGGCAAATGCTGCTGTTTGCATCTTCAGGGGGAATGTTAAACATTCCTGTCAAACCCCAATTCTGTTTTGTCTCTTCAGAAAGTTCCTCACAGTTCTTTTTTGGGGGGAAATAATGTCTTTTGGTTCTTGTCCTAGCTTGCATCCTCGTATGGACGTTTTGGCTGCCAGGGCTTGGAGTCTGTAGCCTGTGTTACAGCACTGCGCTGAGAAACGTGACAACTCTGGGGCAGCCTCTCCTCCCCGGGAAAAGTAGCATAAAAAGTACCTTGGACTTGGCACATCTTCCAGTTTATGGTCAGTGTGATGCTGCGTTTCTGCCTTTTTATTTTCTGGAGCTCATACTTTGCTGGTTTAGCCCTCTGTGAGGCCAAAATAGTCCCAAATAAGGGTGCCAGCTGGAGGGCGAGGGGCTTTGGGAGCTGCCTGTTCCCCTCCTGGCGAGGGATCCCTCAGATCCCTCCTGTCCTGCTGTGCTGGACGTGTCTGAGCAGCAGCTCCGGGGTGTCCAGGCGGCTGTTCCCGGGGTGTTCTGCCTCCGGCTGTTCCCGGGTGTTCCCGGGTTCCCGGGGTGTTCTGCCTCCTCGCTGTGTCAGTCACATCCAGAAACTCCTGCAGAAAACTCGTTACTGCTCCTCTGCTTTGGCTTCGTCACGAGTTTAGGTTTATAAGCATCAATCTGGAATCTGCCCTTTGCCAGGGCAGGGGTGGTCGGTGTGCAGATAATACTGATTCAGAAGGACTCCAGCTTCTTGTTCTTCTACATCTAGGAATATTGGTTGGAGCAGGACTGTAGTATGAAATAAGGTTGGGGTGCCTTGCCAGGCTAGCGCGTTCTGGGAGGAAGTTACTGTTGATAAACAACATGTTTTTTCTCGTTTCCTGGCTCATTCAGCAAGCGTGCAGCTGCAGATGGCTCTGAGCTTGCGGCTGTGCTTGGGCCCGTGGCTGGTATCGGAGCAGCCAAAGGCAAAAGCTTCGGGAAGGTAAGGAAAGGAGCGTGGGGGATGCTCCGGGCTGCGCTCTCCGAAGTGCCCTGCAGCCACCAGGCTGGAGAAGACCCAGAGGACGAGCAGCTTGGAGCCTGGTGGATGTTGTTGTCACACGTGAGCTGATATTCTCGGTGCTCAGGGCCGCAGGGGCTGCGCTGCCTGCGCTCCTGCATGCGGCAGCAGGGCTCGCGTTGTGCATTGGAGGAATTCTGTGCTTTCCTTGTGGTTTTGGAGACCCTGGAGGTGTTGCTAGGTCTCTTGGTGCTCCTCAGCAGAGCCTCCTGCAGCAGGGAAGTGCTCTGTGCCGCAGCGGAGCGCTGGATCCCGTGGGAGTCGTGGCCTGCTCCAGTCGGGACAATCCCGTGGCCGGACACGAGCCACGAGCGAGCCGGCCCGGCGCTCGGAGCGTGCAGAAAGCCCCCAGCTTGACAAAAATTGCTATTTGAGTGTCCTGGGAAGTCCCCAGGGGTGACTTGACACACCGTGCAGCCCAGGAGCTGTCTGAGCACGCAGCGAATGTCACTGCAGCCAAGTGTCTCCTTGCAAACCCTTCTTGGCCGGAATGCCCCAAGGTGCCGCGTTCTCCTGCTGCCCGTTTGTGAGATGGAGGAGCTGCCACCGCGTTGCCCTCCCTTTGTGCCGTCTTTTTCTTCTGTTGAATCAACCCCATGTTTTTGTTGGCTGCGGAAGGGGAAGGATTCCAGCGAGAGCGCCCTTGGGTAAGCCAGGAGCTGTGAAACGCCCTGCAGTGAGTTTGTGAGGGCTCAGCCCTGTCCAGTGTGAATGCGTCGCTGCGCTGGGGGCCGCTGCGCTGCAGCTTGGGGCAGCCCTCGTGACACGAAGCTTGTTCCTGTCGCCGCAGAGGTCTGCGTGGGACAGCTCCATCCCTCCAAGAAAAGGAAAAGGGAGCCATCCCCAGCACAGGTACTGCAGCGTGTGACACCTGCTGTGCCAAACAAGGACAGTGCAGAAAGGTAAAGGCAAAACTGAGTGGAAAGCGTATTCCCTGGAGAAGGAAGGGGCATATTTGTGCCTTAATAGAAGGGCAGTCTTAAATTCATAGAATCACAGAATGCTGAAGGTTGGCAGGGACCTCTAGGGATCATCTAGTCCAACCCCCTGCACACGCAGGGTCACCTAGAGCACGTGGCACAGGAAGTTCTCAAATTCACTGGTAAAATCTTCTGGAAAATACTAGTTAAGGACTGAGGGATGCCACTCGCCCTGCTTTCTGTTAAAAGGCATGTGCAGAAGAGAGGATGGAAGAGTCTGGGCTGTAGGAAGGCGCCCACTTGTCTGCAATGATGCGAGCTCACCCTTAAACCCCAAATTGAAAACCTACGAAGGTTCAGAGTCTCCTGCGAAAATATGTGTGAGTTTGGAGGCTCCTGGAAGGCACTGCTGGCAGCGCCCCGGGAATCCCGCTGGGACCGGGAGGATCGCGTCTCCGCGGGGCTGGCAAAGTGCCTCTCTTCTCGGAGTCCCCCGTGGTGGCCACATTTATGCTGCATCTTAAATCTCCGTCCAGGTACGAGACCTATTTCACACAAGATGGGACAAGAAGCTGGGGTTGATCCAGCTGCATCTCGGCAGCTCCTGCGGTGACTGGGACATCCATGGTGCATCACTGCCACCTGCTTAATCCATGGCCCTGCTGGCTGGAAAATACCCGGATTTCTAGAGACACAGGCTGGGGGCTGCGCGGGGCAGGACAGGGGCCTGTTCACTTTGTCGCAGGCTGAGGCAGAGTTGTGATTTTCTTCACTACTTTGTCATGTTTCTCTCTCATGGACTGTGTCACTTAGTTGTATTCTCCCTGACTTTTTTCCTTATTTATTTATTTTTTATAAGGACCTTCCTCCACAGTCAGCAATTGCCCTGCAAATCCAAACTGTTTTGATCCAGTGTGGCTAACACCCTCTGCTTGGAGTTCTGCATGGGGAAATTCTCAGTGAACTGAAACTTTCCATAAACACCTCTCAGGGATCCATAAAACAGAGAAATAGAGATTAGTGCAAAAATGATGGCAAAATTTGCAGTGGTCGAGATGGAAGAAGGACCCACTCGAGTTGCAGTAGTGAGGCCACAAGGCTACGGAACCCGTCGCTCTTCCAATCAAAGTAATCCAAACCCGTGTCATTAATAAATAATAATTTCAGGTCAATTGTGTGCAGGGCTGTTCAAATAGCTTGGAGCTTGTTTGGAGGAAGGATAACGGAGCCAGTGGAGCATGTCTGCAGGAATCCCTCCCGAAGCACGAGCTGGCCTCTGCTCCATCCTTTCTGCAGTGTCCTCCCGAGGATGTCCCTGGAGAGGCTTCTCGTGGCTGCGTGGGGAGCCGAACTCTTCTGCTGGCAACCCCGAGAAATCTGCCCTTTTTTTTTTTTTTTATATTTGCTCCTTTGGAAGTTAAACTCAGTTAGAGTAAGTTTGGGGATATTCACATGACGGTGGAAGATGAAATAATGCTGACTTAACAGGTAGGTGTTAAAGCCCAAATATGCCAATGCTGAAGGCCACGCAGAGGCTTTTAGAGCCGCTTCTGCGTGTGCCGCTCCTGCCCACACTGATCCCGTGAGCTACTAAAAACCAGCTCGTGTTTGCCCTGCCCGTGCCTGGTGTGGCAGTCGGGCTCTGCAGGGCGATGGGCAATGCAGAGGTTGGGATGTGAGCAGTTGGGCGAGTGGTTGTGCTGCTGCCTTCGTGTGTTCCCCACGCCGCGAAACTCCGTGTTGGCCATGGAGAAGTGTGAGCGAGCTGGGTGGAGAAGGAGCTTCAGAGGCCTGACCCTGCTGGCTTCTCTCTTGATACCTGTAGCGACAAAATCAAGTTAAAAATATATGTATTTTACTGTGTTTCAGTGCAAAAGGCAGGAGTCTTGATCACATCTGAAAGAAGGAGAGTTTCCTGCCCATCTGCAGTTGGCAGCTGTGTCCCCCAGGCCTGGATATTGAGACTGGTATCATTTAGCACCTCTCTTAATTGCTTATAGCTATTAATTGCTCAGTGACATAGCATTTGCGGTCGGCAAGCTCACAGATGATACCAAACATGGTCAATATAAAAGAGACTCGAATCCTGTCTGGTGATATTTGGGGTTTCAGGTGTGTACTGAAGGTCTGTATTTTAATATTTAGCTATAGCTCTGATATAAATAATTTGGGATTTGGTGGCTGCAGGTGAAAGCGCAGGGCCTGGGTGTTTCTTGGCCCTGAAGTGGGACCTTAATTGTTGGTTAAACCTCAACTGGAAGAGCCAGGGGAGCACGAGAGCTTCAGGGTGATGCTGCCAGGTGAGCCTGGCCCCTGTATCGCCCATGGACGCCTGGTTTTATGCAGTTCTGCAGGATTTCTATATAGGAGCAGCCGAAGGAATCCCCCGTTAGATGATAGGGGATTTTAGGACAAACTGACTGGGTTATTGGCAATCTCCAACCAGGGAGTCCGAAGGCAGCCGCTTCCTTGATGCAACGTTTGTTTGGCAGGAGCTGAATTTTCAGAATAAAACCCGCCTTCCAAGAGGACAGAATCGTTTTTTGCTATTTCTGGTAGATGCACCTTGTCCTACAGCCGTTGTTAATGGTGTTGCACACGGGAGCTGCAGCCTTTCCTTCCTGTTTCACAGGATCCCGAGTACAATTTGAGCTTGGTCAGGTCACTTCTTTATTTCCCTTCTCCTTTTTCTGGCGAGCCCTGCGGTCAGCATCATCCTGCTAGGAAGAGCTTGGGTTTGGGGTTTGTTTCTCCCCCTTTCCACGTGGGGAGAGCTGAATTCCCTTAGGAGGGACACAGGGGTGAGCAGTCCCTTCTCCAAAGGTACCTGCAGGAGTAGGTGTCGTCCCCCTTTCTCGTGTACTTAGTGAAGAATGGTTTAGTTCTGGAAATATTGAAGCTTATTTCGTCTTACACGTGGCTAAAATACCTCTTTATTTCAGTGCTTCAGACTGCTGGAGCTTCCTGGCTGCCTTTGACTTAATGTCTCCTTCAGAGCGCTCTGCCACTGAATGTTTTCCAGGAAAGGAAAGAATGAGCACTAAGGTTTCCTCTGCGCGCCAGGGGAAGGAATGTGGAAAAATAATATCCTCCGAGAGCTGCCTGCTTCGAGTCCCTTACCTGTGTGTGCCGTGGTAACGTGGATGTGGGAATCGGGTTGCTCTAGTTAGCCCTTGTTTTCAACACTGGCTCCTTATCTCGCCGCTTCGTGGATGTTCCAGGAGCTGGTGCTAAGGTAGAGTGTGAAAATTGTCTCGTGTGGAGATGCGGATGTACCCACAGCTCCGCGTCGGCACCAGCGTGCAGGGATCCCCGTGCTGCTCGTACAGGAGCACGGCCGGTTAATGAATTGTAGACACCTCTCTCATGGCAACATCTCAAGGTCTCTCCAACTTGATTTATAGCTCCAAGGGAAACTGAGCTGGTGCTCCAGCTGGTTCTCATTGTTAGGTGCAGTTTGTTAGGATTTGCAGGCTTCTTTCAAACTGTTCTTTGCGGAAAACCAAGCTTAGTGAGGAGTGGGAATCTCAGAAGTGTCAGGGTGGTCATGGAGGTGAACGTTGTCTCCCTCTCGGACATCTCCTTTTTTCCCTAAAGAACTCAAATGACCCATTTGAAGCAGTACTTCAGCTGGCACGCGGCTGCACTGCCCCAATACAGAGGGGTTTGGGCCGTGCTGGCTTTGGTACCCGCTCGTGTCCCGCTCCACCTCTTTGGGCACCTCCTCGGGTGCCGCTGGCCCCGGCTCTCTGCAATCCGCGTCTCGCTGCTCCTCGGATGCAGCGCGGGATGCGTCGGTGCATTCAACGGCACTCGGTTCCCGGGTGTCCGTTCCGTCTTGACCTTGATTCTCATTGAAGCCTTGAGCAGCATTTGGCTAATTGGATGAGTAGGAAAGACCCCGCGATGTAGGTCAAGTGTTCCCGGCTCGACGGGCCCAAATTCCCAAGAGGAATTTCCCGTCCAGCTTGGGGAGAGCTGAGCTGCTTTTCTGGGCATGGCGCTTGCACTGCCAAAGGCTGTTCCTTGCTGAAGGAGTATGGAAATAAATTTGCTGCCTCCAAGTTCTGCGGCTGGCGTTGGGATTCTCCTGCTAGAAAACAGGCAGGAAATCCGTGTTGGAGATGGGATGAAGATGAAATGCAATGGGCAGGTTTGACTGTGTGGCCGCTGGGAGCAAGCGGCACTTCCAGCTAAGAACTTCCCAAGCTGCTCTGGATTCCGTGGCCTTTACAGAGTTTACATTGCGCTTCCACGAGGCACCAGAAAGAAGCCCAAAGTTACAAGAAATGACTACCCAAAGTGCTGGAAGGGGCAGTTTTCATCCCTCCTTTACATGGCTGAAAACCCGCAGCAAGAATCCACAAGTGCATTTGTACCAAAGCTTTCTGAAAAACCTTTGTGGATTGATGCTTTCTTTCAGGTCTTGACTCCTACTCTCTTAAACCTTAGTTCACTTTGAGGAAAAGAAGAGATGTGCTGCTTTAATGGAACTGGAGTTCCAGAAGAACGAGTAGTATCAATGCTAATGTTACCATTTCCTCAGAAAAATATCAGATCCCAATGAGAACTGGAGAAACTTTTCACATGCAAGAGTGAAGAATATGGTTTTCTCAGTTTTCCAAGCTTAAAGGACACCCAGTAGCTGGGCAGGGCAGGGGGCTATAGAAAGACAACGGGGGACAATCTGCTGCTGATGGGCCTGGTCAGAATTGCTCTTTTTGCTGTTCGTGCTGGCAGGCGAAAGCTTCTGAATACCCATGCTCCGGGGGGTGGGAAGGTGTGGGAAAGTGAACAGAAGGGTCCGCAAACCTCAGCTGCACCTTTTCAGGAAGAATCTGGGTTAGACCATGTATGTGGGGCTAAGGCAAAGCCAAGACTGAGTCTTCAACTTCCACCTGCTTCTCCGAGTGACACCCTGATCTTTTTGTAAGCACAGCCGAAAGGCAGAGGAGGGAGAGCTGAGTCCTCCTTGCTTCCCTTCTAGGCTGTTGTCAGTTGTTGGGGCTGCTTTTTTGGGTTCTCTCCCTCTAGTTTTTGAAGAGAAAGGAGTGAAATCTGGAACTGGAGAAGGGGTGCAGCTGGCTGGATGCACAGGGTGATGCATACAAGGCTGTGTAAGAGGTTAGCGCTTCGTTACGGGCATCTCTGCCCTGGTGGGACTCGGGTGTTCAGAGGAGCTGAATCCCCCCTTGGTGCAGAGTCTGGAATACTGCTGCTCCCCAATTTCCTTTCCTTTTCTAGTATCTCTTGCCTTAAAACGTCTTTGCCGAGATGAAGCTGAGCTGTTTCCAGGTCTGCGTCATGCTGCCCGCTCCAGCCTCGTCCCTTTTCCGAAGGATCCGTGGATTTTCTGCAGCACCAGGATTCCTCTTGCTCCACTGCTTGCGTTCCCTTCCTGCCAGGCCCAAGGAGCCGGGCGCTTTCCTTCCCTGGGATAAGGAGCCTCGTGTTCCTGCAGCCATTTGGATGCCCTCGCAGGCTGGCCTGGGGAGGGGGTTCTGTGGGTCCCTGTGCTGCCATTTGGGCACGGCCTTCCCCTCTGGCCAGGGCTTGTAAACTGTGGTGCCAAGGAGGCCTCCTTTGAGGAGCAGAGGGTTTTCAGGGGGTTTATGCAGCGTTTGGTTTCACAGACTGGTGCTTGGAGGGGATTCTGTCTCTCTGGCTTCTCTTAAACTTCATACATAATTTTTTTTTTATGATGGACCCACTGGGAGCATCTGGATGGCCAAGTCGGCAAACTCTGAGCATCAGCAGCGTTCCCCCAGCCTTGCCGTAGGGAATTCTGGCTGCCCGTAGGGAATTCTGGCTGCCCGCCTGGAAAAGCTGTTTCTCAGGATGAGGGTTTGGGCATCGGGCGCGTTTCCCAAAGCCGGCCGTCCCGGTGACTTTGTTCTATTTAAACTGCACTAATTGCCTGGTGCTCACGAGATGAAACGTGTCCAGTGATCCAAGTCGGCTGCAGAGCTGCGCTCTTGTCCCTGCGCTCGCACTAATTGCTGGGTTTTGCTTCTCCTCTTGCTGGGTGTTTTCCTGGAGTGTCGGTTTCCAAAGCCTGTTTTATGGCATAGGAGTAGTGGATCAAAAGGACGTTGTTTCCACTTAGGCCTTGCACATAAAGCCACAGGTAGCTTCTTTGCATCTCTTTCTCCTGTCATACCTTGCTTTATTTCTAGTTTTAGGCTTGCATTTCTTGTGCTATTTTTTCCCCGGAATGTTGGGATGCTGAGGGCAACGTGACACGGAGCTCTTTCGGTATCTTTCCCCCTTTGATATTTCCTTTTTCTTGCGTGCTCCTCTCCTTGCTCTCTGGGTTTCCAGTAGCTATAAGGACATCAGTGAAACAGCCTTGGGTCCTCTGATCCCTTCCTCCTTCCCTGCGTGGGTCTCTGCTTCCCCAGGTGCTTTCCGAAGGCAGTTTCCATCACTACGAGGACATCCATGTCCTCAAACCAACTCCAGATGCTCCAGGCCCTGCACCTTGGTTCCCCGCGGGCCGGGCCCGCTCCGGCAGCAGGATCAAAAGAAGAGGAGCAAAATAACCTTCTCCATGTCCGCAGGCTCCGGTGGGGCCAGGCCGTGCGTGGTGCTGGGGTCGGGACTCTGCATTTCTCTCGCGGTAAAATCGGCCGTTCTGGCTCCCGGCGCGTTCCCAAGGGGATGCGGTTTGAGTTGTGTTGCTTTGGAATCCGCGTCAACGGCTAACTGGGAATCGCCAACGCTTCCCGCGCGCGGTTGGGAATGGGCCGTGCTGATCCCCTGCCCGACCTCCCCGCTCCGGTGGTGCAGAAACCCCGGATCGGTGGTTCGGAGGGACCTCGGGATGTGTCCGGTCCATCCTGCTCGGAGCAGGTTGGCTCTGGAGAGCCTGCAAGGAGGGAGGCTCCTCGGCCTCTCCGCTCTTCGTCCGTCCTCGCTGCCGAGAGATCCCTCCTTGTGTCAGGGCTTCACGTCGATGGTGCCCAAAGTCCTGCGGCCGGTTGGGAATCCTAAATGAACGGGATTGGCTGCTGGTGCAAATCTAGAAAGCAAAGGGGTCTCGTGGGAATGGCTTTAACACCTGCATTTCGCGTCCTGTTGCTGTGGGCACCCTTAACTATTTGTGGCTGCTCTCAAAATGGAGTGGAAGGGAGGCTGATTCCGCAGGGAGTGCCAGCTAATCCCGCTTAAATCCATTTGAAACTCTTTCTGGATGCCCTGTAAAACAAGCAGGGCTCCTCGCGGTCAGCCAGGCTTGACCTAAGTCACGGAGCAGGCTCGGGAATAGCTGCGGAAATTCCTGGGAAAGGTGGACTTGAACCTGCACGTGCTGAACGCGGCGAGAGCCACAGGAAGGGAAGGTAACGCTGAGCGGGAACGCGGCGGCTGCGCAGGGCTGCTCCAAAGCGCTTCCCAACGGGAACCAAACCGCGGAGCAGCGGAGCTGCGCGTTGCCTGGGGGAAAAAGGTGCCCCGGGTTAAGGGCAGGTGGGAGTTCTGCACAGCTGTTGGAAAGGGATGATTTGGAACTGCCCATTCCGTTTTCTGGCATCTCTTCTGGCTTTGCAGCGCGTGTTTTGATGCAGACGCGCTGTTTAATTTGCTTTCTGACTTTGCTTTATCCTTTGGGATTTAAGGGCTGGTATGCTGGGTGTAGATCAAAAGCAGATGATTGGGAAGGAAATGGTACTCACCCCCTTCCAGCAAACGCTGTAAAACGTCGGAATTATATCGAGTGCCTAATGGATCCATTTGGGGACATAAGCTTCCCGCTGTCACTTAATGCATAGTCTGGATTAGTGCTCGTTTCGGCTTTGGTGCTTCTTGGCGCTCGCTGACCCGGGGCGCTCTCCTCATGCCTTATGGTGGGCTCCGTTTCTACCAGCACTGGGCTGGAACGAGGGCAGCCCTGGGGGCGATGAAGCTGCTGAAGAAATGCCAGAATTGAAGGATTTTTCCTTTTTCAATGTGGTTTCCTTGGGGATAAAAGGCCCACTAGCGATGCCAACCGTGTCAAATTGTCACTCTGGGTTTGGAAATGACACGTCTTCTCCAGGCCGTTTCTGGTAAACCTTTGCAGCTGTGAGCAGGAACTAGGCTTGTTGGGGCATGAATGCTGATTAAAACAGGCTGTGAATGATGGTCGGCTCCGGAGCAGCCGTGCGTGGCCTCAGCAGACTCTGTGTGTTTCTGGTTTTGGTACCTTGGATAGTTGCAAGCAGCGAGGATTGGGATTTTGGAAGTGTTTCCCGAGGTGCCTTGGCAATTCCTGAAGGGTTCCCGAGTGCTGCTGCTGTCCCGGGAGGGCAGCCCATCCAAAATGCAGGCTGGGAGCAGCGTTAAGGCAAGTGCATTAGCAAGTGCTGCTGCTTCCAGCTGAAAGGGCTGGTGAGGAGACCCGGGAAGGCCCAGGTTTGTCCTCGCCTGTGTCCTTGGAGCTGTGCAAACACAGCCTAAATGTAGCTAAAGAGAAAACGCAGCTGAGTAACTTGTTCTCAATCTGCTCTTTGCTTTCCAGGTCCTGGAGAAATATCCTAATACACCTATGAGCCATAAAGAAATTCTTCAAGTTATCCAGAAAGAAGGACTTAAAGAAATCAGGTGAGTTAAGTAGCCGTAGCGGGATAACACTTTGGTTGCAACCGAGTTTATTATCAAACCCCATCTCCTGTGCATCTTTGGGGCAGAAATAGTAAATGCTCACAGAAGACAGAGGGAGGAAGGACAAGCAAACAAAACCCTGCCAGGTCAGTGGCGCTTTCCCTGAGCAAGGTTATGAACAAGGACATTCTTCATTTCCAGACACGCGGCTTCTGCTCCGCAGCTCTGGGGCGAGAGGCAGCTAGGCCTGGTCAGGTAGGGGAGGCTCCAGCTGTTGAAGTTAACTTAATCCCTTCTTATTGCATCTTTAAGGAAAGGGGGAGAGGGAGAATATAGCAGACAGCTTAATGGAAACAACCTCAAAGTGCCCAGCTGAAATCTTAACAAACAAAACTCCCTTAGAAAGCCTTTTATTTTATTTTTTTACGTATTTTTTCCCTCGTGTTGGTGGTGTTGGTGGCCTGGTGTGTGTTTCTACCGCATAGACCCTCACAATCACTCGCTGCACAGAGGGGTGCAGTGAGTGCCCTGCTGTGGCAGGGCAGGAGAGCTGGGGTGATGTTCTGGGTTGCTGGTACCTTGGCGTAGCCCTCGAGCCCTTGCCCGCTTTGGGATGGACGTGGTTATTTACTCACATCAGGTAACTGCTTTGCAGTAGAATGTACTTCTGTTTCTGCTTTCTGATAGCAAAGAAAAAAGGGCAAAAGGAGGTGAACACAAGTTCATCCATTTAGTAATGGAATAACTGACCATGTCCGGTTTAGGATGGCCGCATTCTCCCTGCTCTTTGCCTGGTTCAATGTAACACTTGCAGGTTTTTTTTGTCTGCTTTCTTGCAGTAATGCAGAATGGTGTTTTCGAGCCTCGGGCAAGGGCTCTGATACGCTGGTGTGAAACGTGCAGTCTGGCTGGTCAGGCCGGAGTTTCGAGTGAAGGGCAAAAACCGCAGGAGAAGTGACCTGGTTCCGGGTAGTGTTGCTCAACCTGAAGTTTTTCTGTCGCTGGGGTGAGGATTTAGCCTGAGCAGATAGTCGTTTCCCTTTGAGGTGCATCAGGAGAGCAAGAGCTCCCTGATGTTCTGAAGTATTTTAAATCTCCCAAAGCCAGAAGCTAGACTTGCTCTCTCTGGTCCAGCTATCCCTTGTACTAACGTAGTGTTTGGGTGCCAGATAGTGGTGTTTCCCTTTAAGCACAAAATAAATGTAACGCAGCTTTATTTAGGTTAGGACTTCAGGTTATCAGTTCTCAAGCAGTTCAGTTCCCATTAGCACCAGTAACGTGTTTGCCTGGTGGCTGGATTGGGCTTCTGGTAACTCACAGCTAGTGACAGATGGACTTAAGGCAAACTAATGTTTATTAGCAGAAACGAATTTGGGGGAAGAACTAAAAGCTGCAAGGTGAGCGCATGGAGCTGCCAGATTTCCAGCCCTCTGGATCTGAGGTTATAGGAGGAAACCATGGCACGAAGCAGCAATTCCCTGTACCTCCCTGGCATGAGACAGGAAAATTGCAGGTGTGATGGAGGCTGTGAAGGTTGCCTGAACACTTCAGTAAACCTGTCAGTTTTCACTGCAGTGCTTTCCATGTTCAGCACCTATTGCCTCATTTAAAACAGTATATCTGCTCCCTTTCCATGTTTGCTTTCCGGATGGGAAGGAATTTTAGGAGTGACAACTCGCTTACCCCCAGACTCTGGGGAATGAGGCAGGGCCGAGGGGACCCAGCTGGTGCCCCGCAGTCATCCCGTGTTTGGTGACGTGGCCAGCTGGCTCCTTTCTCCTCTCCTGACTCGTGGCACGTGCTGCCAGCTGGAAGGAGGGCTCGAGGACACGCTGAAGGACTTGGGACACGCAGGGAAGGGTGGCGATTCCGATTAGTGCGGGGACAAGCAGTGACTCCTGCTGGTGCAGGACGCGTTGGACAGGGCTGCGCCTTTCCAAAGCGCCTCCCGAGTCCCGCAGAAGCCTCGGGTGGTGGTGACTGCTCATACACCTGCAAAAACAGTTATCCTCGTACTGGAATAAGCACATGCGGGCAAAGGAAAAAGCCTAACGAGCAAGAGGCTGCTGTTGGCAGGATGAGGAAGGATCCTTACAAGGATCCTTGCATCCTTGCTGGAAGGATGACGCTGCCCGGATAAGGACCCCCGAATGACCCTGTGTGTTCCTGGCAGGACACTCTGCCACTGAGGTGTTTCACAGATGTTCCTTCATCAGACTGTGCCCCTCTCCTCCTCTGCAGTGGGAATGCGGCCGGGAGAGGCGCCGCGTCGCGTGTCCCTTCCCTGAGGCGCCGCGTCGCGTGTCCCTCCCCAGAGCCCAGGGCAGTTCTCCATTCCCAGCCGGGTTCTGGGCAACGCTCAGCCCAACAGAACCTCTGCTCCCGAGGCGCACGTGGCAGCTATGGGGCACTGACTTCCCAAAGCCCCCCTTTGACGTGGAGTTCCGTAATCTCCTTGGAAAGGACCCACTGCTAGGTGTGAGGATGGAGAATGGCTTAATATGGGCATGATTTTTGGAGCTGGGGAGTGGAAGCTCTTTGGAAAAAGCTGCTGCCCCTACCAAAATTGTTAGGGTTTTCTCTTCAGAAAGTTGTTCTTGAAAGCCCCAGTGGGTCTAACCTACCCATTAGGGAATGAAAGGCCCTCCTGGGCAAAAATAATTCTCTTCGCCTGGAGAAGAAAATTGGTAGAAGCTTTTCACTGTCTTCAGAGATGTTTTTAAGATGACAGTGGGAGAAGTCCAGTATCCAGTATCTGGGGTATGACAGGGCAGCCTCTCCCAGCCGCTTCCCAGGCGGTCCAAGCGGAGCTCAGGCTTTCCCTGCTGGAGCTAATGCCCCTGGACGGGGCACTGCACAGACCCTATGGGGGTGCCAGGCCTTGCACTGTCACCACAGGCTGAGGTCACTGGTACAGTTCAACTTCCCAACATCGCGTTAACATGATTCCTCTTTAGCCTCGAAAGCTCTTCAGTGTCTTCAAAAGTCAAGGGACGTTAAAGCATAGGCTGAATTCTTGAAAACCCTCCCTGATGGCTCGAGAGGCGTAGCTTTGCTTTCAAGAAATGAAGTGTTTGCCTCAGCTCCTCCTGGTTCTTGCCATGACCTTAGCGCAGAAGAGCATCCGTAGCGCATTCAGTGCATGCTTTGACGTGGAGGCCCTTCTGCTGTAGCTGTATCTGCGTGACGGCAGGACCACGAGCTTGCTCAGTTTGCAAATTATAACATTATTTATCAGTCTGGGGCTCCTGCAGCTTGCGGAGCACCGCTTTGAGCAGCTTTGCGTTCCACACTTCACCGTGCAGGAGGGGTTTCGGGATGAGTTTTGTCTTCATCCTTGTTGTGACCACAACACCAAGGAAGCAAGTTCTTGCCCTGCAGCTTGCTTCCCGTTGATGCCACCTGTGCATTCTTCCCAAAAGCCCGTGTCTTGCACCCGAGGGCTGGATAAATTCTTTTGCTTCCAGCAGTTGCTTCCTAGGCCCCTCCATGCCGTGCCGAGGAGCCGGCGAGCCGTGTTGGCCAAATGCTTTTTGCCACCGAGCACCTCGAGTCCGAGCGCTGCTCCGTGTGAGGACGGGCTCTTCCTCCGCGCTCCGAGCAGGAGCTCGGGCTCCTGGGCTGGGTGACCTTCAGTGCCGGGTTGTCCCTCACTCCCTGCTTCCAGCCTCGTGCTCCTTAGTGAAGAGGCTGCTCTCCGGGATGCATGGAGCCCTGTTCTTCCAGCTTCAGTGCCCCGTGCCGCCGCATCCCGCAGCGCTGCGGTGCCTCAAAGCCCCGTTCCCGGCTCGTTTGCGGGAAGGTGGCCCTGCTGGGGACACTGTCCCCCACGCACAGACACGGCCCGTGGAGGAGGCCCTGCTCTGCTCCCGAGGAGAGCTCTGTTCTCCCCGCTCCGTGTGAAGCAGCACGTCGCACGCAGCTACTGCGCGTTGCGAATGGCTCCACCGTGCTGCGATCACCCGACACGCTCAAACAACCCGTGGCTTGGAGAGGAGTTCCAGGTCAGCGGTCGGCTTGACAAATGCAAACAAACCGCCTAACCTGGAACGTCTTTGGGTTCGTGTCACGTGAATTTGCTAATGTCGATGTGGGGAGGGCATAGCACGGAGGCTTCCACGCAGCCCAGGCGTTGGGTTGTCTATTACATAACACCAGGACAGGCTGGGGACTGACCTTCTGGAGAACAGCTCTGCAGAGAGGGACCTGGGCGTCCTGGTGAACAACAAGGTGACCATGAGGCAGCAGTGCCGTCGTGGCCAAGAAGGCCAATGGGATCCTGGGGTGCATTAAGGAGAGCGTCTCCAGCAGGTCGAGGGAGGTGATCCTGCCCCTCTACTCAGCCCTGGTGAGGCCACATCTGGAGTATTGTGTCCAGTTCTGGGCTCCACAGGACAAGAGGGATGTGGAGCTGCTGGAGAGAGTCCAGCGCAGGGCTATGAGGATGATCAGGGGCCTGGAACATCTGCCCTATGAGGAGGCGCTGAGGGAGCTGGGCCTGTTCAGCTGGAGAAGAGAAGGCTGAGAGGGGACCTGAGCAGTGTCTAGAAGTACCTCAAGGGAGGCAGTGAGGAGGATGGGGCGGCCTCTTTTCACGGGGGGCCACCGACAGAACTAGAGGTAACGGCCACAAACTGAAGCACCAAAAGTTCCACAGGAACTTAAGGAAAAATTTCTTGCCAGCGAGGGTGCGAGAGCCCTGGAACAGGCTGGCCAGAGAGGTTGTAGAGTCTCCTTCTCTGGAGCTCTTCAAACCCGCTTGGACGCAGCCCTGTGCCACGGGCTCTAGGTGACCCTGCGTGGGCAGGGGGTTGGACTAGATGATCGCTAGAGGTCCCTTCCAACCTTGAGCGTTCTGTGATTCCGTGATTCCTCTCCATAAACCCCCCAGGACCTGGTGCCCTGGGTTCTGTCACAGCAGGGTACTCGCCTGCCGCACTGGGTTTGCAGCCCGGCCCTTCAAGGGTGCCCGGTTCCACCAGGCCCTCGCGGAATTCCCTGGTGGGAATTCACCCCAGAGCTGCCCTGGGTTTCTGCATGAGTATGGGAGCCAAAGCCTGGGCGAGGGTTAGGGGCGATGTGCGTAATACCAGGGAATTGTACAGGGATTTGAAAAATAATTGTTCAAAGATAACGAATACAGAGACCAGTCGCTACCATTAGCAGGGAATGCTAAATACTTTCATTGTGTGTAGGAGAAGCTTTGCCTCGGTTATCACTTATTTCTGTTATTTCTCTAAAGGTAGGAAATCCCTGGTGAACAGGATCCCGTTTCCCTCGGCTGAGCCGATAGGAACAGCAGTTTTTGCTGTCTCCCCAGAACAGAACGAACGTCCCTTTTCCCCCGTTGTACCGGGGGTAACGTGCTCCCTGCGCAGGGAGCAGCAGGGGGGTGCCGCAGTGCTGGCTGCTCGGGATCCCAGCGGATCCAAACTCTTCCATGGAGGTGCCAGAGCTCGGGTGGCCTCCAAGGACACCCAGGTCTGAGCCTCAGGACGGGCCCCAGGCCTCAACGCGCTGGTGCTTCTGTGGTGGAAGTGCAAAGGGCAAAACCCTCCAAGCAGACACAGTGCCACCCCCGGCCCCTCGAGAGAGCCCTCCAGGCCGTGGGGTCCTTCGTCAGTGTGGGTGTCCTCCAGCACCCCAATGTTACGGAGCCCCTCTGACCGCTCGGGTTCCTCGGGGTGTCCGCGTGCTTTTCCATGGGTGCTCCTGGGCTCCAACTCCTGGTGCTGCCAGCCTCGCTTTTGGGCACCAGTGGTTCTGGTCACCTCCAAAAGCCCCCCAGACCCTCCTCCTGCCGGGTTGTCCCCAGGCAGCGGGTGACAGTCCCACGGAGCTCCGAGCCTGCCTGGGACTGGGACAGCCCACGCTTTGAGCACGGGGAAGCAGCGGGAAACGTGGATCTCCGTGCTGCCGTGGCACTGCCAGAGGCTTCCCCTGGGAGCTCCCTCAACAGGAGGAGGGTCAAACCTGTCCCTGATGGTTGCCTGGGGTTGGTGACCACTTCGGGACCTCTCCAAACACCTCTTGGGTTGCCTTGTTCGTGCTCACACTAAAGCTTAGTCTCAGACTGCCCAGACTGTTTGAAACTCCCTTCTGGTGGCCGGGGAGGAGGGTTCGTGTTACTGAGTAGAAACTGTTGTGCTCAAGTTCTTAAAGGGGTTTCTCTCCTTTTTTTGGGTTGCACTCCAACTCCAGAAGGTAAGAACCACTGCTGATTGTTCTAAAGCTGCTCTTCCGCATTAACGCCAGCTGCCAAAGCCTTGGTTTACAAAAAGCAACCGCTTGTGTCCCGCAGCCGTAGACGCCGCGTCCCGCCGCTGCGCTGCGCCCACCGGTCCCCTCGTGCATGCGGTT
>NW_010583034.1:7752-27059 GCF_000705375.1 Tinamus guttatus | reverse complement strand
GCCACATAAGATAGCATGATTTTTGTTTCATTCATGAATGAAACAGATGGATGAAGAACCAGAACATAATAGGCTAACTTTGTTTTTGAAATCATAAAATAACAAGCCAGGTTTCAAATCAGCACTTAATTTGCTTTACATTGCCCCCAAACCTTTTCAATATTTTTGTGAAATATTATCGAAAGGAGGTAGAATTATTGGGAGTTATGCAATCGGAAGGAAAACATTGTCCTTGTTTAGGACATCACCTGCAGTTTTTGAGAGCTTTTGCTGTCCCTACTTCATAGCAAGGTCATTTCTGTCACTACCATCCAGATGTCTGTCCTCAGGGTCTGTCTAAAGAGGGTTTTCCCTGCGAGCAGGGCCTCACTCTGGTGCCTTCACCTCCCTCTTTATTCCCTCTTGTTCTCCTCCCACTGCTTTTTTCAGTGTATTTTTCTCAATTCAACTCTCTCAAATTCCATGAGTTTATGGAATTCCATCAGTTTATCTCAGAAAGGAAACAAAGCGGGTAGGCCCACTCCAAAGTACTGCTATTTGATTTTTCTTTTTTTAGTTATGTTTGAATTGTTTTAGGTATTCATAACATTTGTCTTAAGCAGTATTTTGATATGTAGAAGACACACAAAGTCAAACTGTAAGTGATCTTGCCATGTATTCCTCTGAATATCTACTGAACAGGAGTAGGGTTAGGGTAAAGGGTGATTTGGAGATCTTCCAAACCCACCTGGATGCCACCCTGTGCCACGTGCTCTGGGTGTCCCTGCTGGAGCAGGGAGTTGGACTAGATGATCTCTAGAGGTCCCTTCCAACCTCAACCGTTCTGGGATTCTGTGAGAACCTGTCTGCTGTAGCTTGTACATAAGATGACTCGGACACCAAAACTTTTATTTTTTATGTGTGTGTATATATATATATGTATGCACATGTGTATGTATGTATATTATATACACACACCCACCCACCCCCCTAAAGCACATAAGAAGTGAATATCACAAATACATTACATAAAAATCACATAATATATTATTAAATTGAACTAAACATAGCAAATAGTAGTGAAAGACCTATTCTTTCTTCTGGAGGCTGGTCTGCTTCATGCAGCTGTGCTCTTATCCAGCAAGCATTCCACTCTAACACATGGACACATATGTTATTCCTCTCCTGGGAGGGCCAGTTTTTGCCTATAGAACAGTAACTAGATTACAGTTCATCATACAAACTGATTTCAAACTTCCATATCTTCTTTAAATCAATGTTCCTAAGCGTATTTCTAAAAACTTTTTCTCATGAAAATGGTAACACAAGCACAAAAGGAACTTGGTGCCGCTTCCCACCACATACACCATAGTTAGCAGTCTCCAGGTCTGCCCTATTAAAAGCACATTTTCTGCCTGTGTAACAGACGAGTATCTGACTTGCAGTTTCTTGTTAAAATCAGATAATATTTGACACTTGAAAGATCAGCCTTGGGATTATATGGATAACAGAGTGAAATTGATTTTTTTAAATATGATCTGCAAACTCCTGCTTAAAGAGTTTCATTTACTGGGTTAGTCAAGTCTATCTTTTTCTAAAATCAATCCCAATAGAGGACAGTGCTCATGATGAACTATCCTGTAGTAATTTATAGGCATGCACAGAGATTCATATGCACAGAGCTTTACTATACTGCATGTGCCAATTCAGTAAGTGAAAAATTTAATAAAAGCATGTAAAAGATGACCATAACAGCACAACACAGATGATCTATATTATAAGATTTTGTTCTTCATCAGAAATACATAATAAATAATTGTAGGAAACTTGCTGGGCAAAGGTTGTGAAAAAGAATCAGTTATTAATGCACATAGCCAGAAAGTCTTGGTTACTACTTCCGTTAACTGGACCATGAGATACAAGGAGAATCTCATTTTAAATCTACCTATATTCATTAACTCTATTTTCCAATAACAGATTTTAAATAAGACAAAACTAAGAGTGACTGTATCATCACATAAAAGAGCTTACACCATACTGCCATGCCTGTCTTGTCTTTGCAACAAAAGCTGTGAATACATTTTATTATGAAGAATGCTATCTCACTAGGTCTGCACTTGAGTGATGCCTTCTTTACCAAAAAAAAAAAATCTACTGGAGGTCAAACCTACCTAATCTTATGCACTGTATTAATTAGTAGGCTATAAATTAATCGATATTGTCTACAAAGGACAGCACTAACATCTATTCACAAATCTGGAGCAATATGATTAGAATTTCCACCCTTTCAAAGGATAAATTCAAATGTTTTAAATTGAAAATTTCTCTTTATACAAACACACATGCCAAGCCTGGATCTTGCTGGGAATTTTCTGAACAAAACCAGTTTTGTCAGCAACTGCCAGTTTCTTGAAATGAAAGTACTTTGCAAAAACCGTCACTCTTAATTACACTTCATGCATTTCAGCCAGATATCACACATGCAATTAGGGCCCATCAGAAAATGTCATTCCTCCCTATCAACTCATCTGACTGGGGCTTCAAGATCCTTGTCTTCAGGTCAGTTAGGTATAAGACAGCCCAACAACCTGACATTTCCCCAGTTTTCCAGGCTCAAGGGAATTCTTGCTACTCTTCCCGACCTCCAGCTAGATGCAGCCCACTGACTGTCTCATTCTCAGATCACTAAAATGCCTGTCTCTGTGACTGCTAACAAAGTCCTAAGCCATGATGACAAATTGATATGGATAACAGTGGATAAATTATAACAATATATAAAGAATTATGAGAGAAAAAAAGAGCAAAATATCATATACTTGTTTTTCTAATGCAGTTCTCACTCAAATACTCATTGCTGCCTCCACTGGACCCTAATTCCTGGTCTGCAATATGACAGTGAAGGGAATGGGACCCAGGCCCTCCTGTATGTATGCAAGAGCAGATCTTTAATAGCATATGATGAGCTCGATTCTATATTTTTCTCTAGAAGCAAGGATGAAAGGAAGATGGTACTCTTTGGTATATGTGGAAGCTGGAACATGATTCCTTTAACTTACAGATCTGAGATGAAGTTTCTGTGCACTAAAATGCAAAAAGGAGTCAAGTGTAATGTTACAGGGAAGGTTGTGAAGCAGATGTGATGGAGCTCACAAAATGAAGAGCGATCAGCTAGCCAATGTGTCTTAAGTATCACGGCTTATATAACTCCCTGCAACAACAACCTCTTTGGAAAAGAGATTGCAAAAAAAAAAAAAAAAAAAAAAAAAAATATTTCCTGAGGAACATGCCTTCAATAGCTCCTTTCCACCTCCAAGGGACACCTGCACCTCCAGCTGGAGATTTTGTGGGAAAAAGATATAGCTTGGGAAATGAGCAGAGCTCTTCCATCCACCCTTGATTTTGTTTTTTGCAAGCTTTTCCTCCAGCTTACCTAGTCATCAGGCTCCAGGCTGGATCCTTGGTACGGAGATGAGTTTCTAAGTCCTCTGTGTCATGTGGAAGAAAGGATATTCACAAGAGAATCTGAGTGCGCTAAGGAGTGACAGGTATCTACACAGAATAGTGACATCTCAAAGGAGCGCCAGCACATTTGGGTGCATTTGCCCATGCACTTTGCATGAGAATCCTGTGTATGTTAAAGTGATCGTTAATTTCTGTCTCAAAGATTTACCTAAAGCCCCAACATTAAGCTTATTTGGTTTGCTCCAAAATGAGCAAATACAGTTACCAGCACCTCCATGTCCTGATCTTTAAAGATCCTGACTGTTTGTCTTTCCTTACCCGCTTATGAAGACGTGCTGCTTCCTCCTGATACGCAGCAAGCTGTTGCTTCCATTGTTTGACATTGGCAGTAGACTCCAGCAAGGCTGCTGTGAGCTTTGCATTATTACCCTTGAGCGTGGCCAGTTCTGCCTCCCAATGCTTGCTGATCGTCGAACTGCACAGAAAAAAAGAGAATGGTCAGAACCCTGAAAAACTCTGTTTTTTTTTTTTTTTTAATGACTTGTATGTTTTTTTTCCCCTGAAATATTCAGGGGTAAGAGCAAGCAAAAAATCCCTTAACTGAAAGTTCAAATGAGAAAGTGCTCAAAAAAAATCAAAACCTGAAATTCAGAAAATACTCATCAAGAGAATTCTTAATATAGGGATATCATTTTGGCAAACTAAACTATAATCTTCCAGTTCAACATTGCATTTTATTTTATAAGATGCTACATATAATTAAATTCACATTAGCTTCCCAAAAGCAACAGCATCTAATTCTAGAATATGTAAATGATTAGTCATTATTTTAAGATATATGTATTGCGTTAGCACTTTTTTCATCTATGACTTTATGAAATATATTCTAGAAAAAGATTTGTCACCAAACTGCTTAAAAAGAACAAATGTAGTATTATTTGTAGCCTTTTATGCCTGAAATATACTTTCGTTATTAAATACCACATTTAATTTGTACTTACGAATTCAAAAACCTTGAATTTCACCACCATAAAACTATCACTGTTAATATGTCTTTCTTCAGCAAGATCAACAAAGAGACTAAAGATTAAGGGGCACAGAGCTATTATTGCTTTATTCCAAAGACGGAGCTGAACTTGGAGCTTACTGGAGTAGCCTTTGCAGGAACAGTTTATTCTCTTAGCAAAGAGGGGTGTTTAATTTTTGCAGCTAAGTAGTCTGCCATCATCCAGTCTCAAACACATCAGGTGAATATATTAGTGTACAGACAGATCACTAAAGTTTATTTGTATAGTAACAATAGAATGAGAGGTGCACACCTATCCGGAAAACACATACAGAAAATCATTCATTTTGTCTAATTAGATTACTAATGAAGGCAACTTTAACTCTGTCAAAAATTATTTTGCATATGAATATTATTTTGCATATACATTTATAGTATGTGATTTAAACTCTGTACACATTGACAGATAATCAATCTTTCTGTCACCATTTTACCCACCAACTTTCCTTTTTTTCACTTCATGCATCTGCAAAGCCCATCCTACAATAGCACATTTCAAAAAGATTCCTGTAAAAGAACCTTAGGTGTTCAACTCCAACCAGTCATTATGGAATAATCATTATCAATTCAGATCACATCCACTGTTCTACTAAAATGTGAGGTCTGATTCTGCCATGCTCTGCATCTCCTTCCAAACACATCCTTCTTACCCTTGCAGTACAAGTGAGGTTGTGGTTTTGTTTTTTTGTTTGTTAACTCCTGTAGCGTTTCATGATATATTCAACTAATTAGAAACTCACCACTGGAAATTTTAAAACTTAAACAGCTAAATTAGAATAATGATAATCCTACTTCATCAGGGCACACTGACTAATACATTAAGGAAGGTAAGGACTAATTTCTATAACAATGTATACTCTTTCTCTGATCACATTTACTTTCAACAAATACTGTAAAAAAGCAAGCTAATGAAAACCTAGTTCCTTATCATATTCACATTTCCTCCCTGGGGTTCTCAGCCTGCAAACATCCACACCAGCTGTTTCCTGCAAGTAGCTAGTTCCACTCAGTAGCCCTGCAACGGCAGAACTAGTCGCTAACTCTGTGTGTGTGAAAGGTACACGTTTACCAAACGTGCCTTGCAAGCCATCTTTCCTCACAGAAGAATGACACATAGAAAGTTTTATATTTATGTAAAAAGATTTTATATTTATGTAACACAGCAGAGTGTTCCAGTGTATCCAGTAGAGTTACTGTCTGAAAACCCTTTGATCATTTAATATCGTAATTTAACATGCAAAAAGGGTAATGAATGGATTTTTTTTCAATATAATAATTTATATGCCCATAATGATACAAGGTAAACACATAAGTAATGAAGCTTGCAGAAGCCAGATCTCTAGTTGTTGCTTAATAAGAATGTAAGTTGGATCCCTTGTGGTTTTCACCTTTACTTTTTGCCAGTGTCCTTACTACCCCGACAAAAAAATCTTTTGCTCTTAAGTTATTGCTTCTATACTATAAGGTCAGCATTAAATATTACTGCTATAGTTACCCATATTTAAAACCCTGAAGTTGTCTTTGGAGATGTTTATTTTTAAACTGGTCATTTTCAACTGGACTCTATTCATATAATTTCTCAAGATTACTTATATTGCTAAGTAATCTATATAGTGGGCATGAAAACATCTATTGCAATGTCATGTTATTTGTGCACGACATCTTGGTTTTTTCTATAAATAGTTCCTACCCTACCTTCCACAGATTGTACCACAAATATAAAAATATTTACTTAACTTATTCTAGCATTATACCTGATAATACATACTTCCCAAACTTGTTCTGCTTTTTTCTTATATCATCCCACATTCTCCAAAATACATATAACAACAGGATGAATATCATACAAAGTACCAAAGACTTGGAAGCTTTGCATTTCTATGCAAGACAAAATCAGAATCTGGTTGAAATAACTTTTAACCAATTCTAGTACTGATTTATTTTTTTTCAATAATTTCTTTACAGTTTTAACTGTTTCTTGTAACAAGATAATTATTGCTCAATATCTTCTTCCACTCTATATTTGAAAACACAGAAAACACTTAAAACTGAGAAAAGCTGTGGCTGAATAAAACAGTGACTGGGGGTCAGTACCATGAAGTAGAGAGCAAGAATGCCTAACTAGACACCAATATAACCTAGTTACATGTTTAAAAAAAAAAAAAATCCTATCTACAGACTCTAAGCACTGAAGGAAGAGAGGGGCTGTGGAATGGCACCCTCCAAGTACTTTCACACAAAATGTGGGGTTTATCTTAACTCATGGCACACACAGTTGGTACAAAATGTCCCTGAAGGCAAGACCGTGCACAGAAGGTAACAGTGCTGGGATGCTTTATTTCAATCTGCCCACAACTATTCCAGATAAAATGATATGTTAAGTTTTGCTTTGTGGATTTTTTTTTGGTTAAAAGCAGTCATACTTTGATTTAAATTATTTTCAGAACAGGTAAAAAGGACACCTACAGGAGGCTGTTCTTAAGCCATGCTGAAAGCACCTGCATTTATGTCTACACCTACAGAGAGCGCTATGTTGGTTCAAATGGATAGGTAATTCCAGAAACTCATGCTTTTGGCAAAATAAGAATTCTCCTACAGTTACAAAAATACCAGGGCTAACATCCAGAGCAAGAACTACACAAATCCAGAAACTGAAAGCACAGGCATGGAAAATTCAGAGGGCCCAAAGCCACTGTCCTATGGGCCAGTATTTTGATTATGACATGGCTGCATTACAGTTCCTGAGGACTTTTGCTTAATTCCCATTTGAAAGGTTTTTAATAAAAGGAAATTGCTTTTCCTTTTACTAAAAGGAAAAACTTTTTATTAAGAGGAATCAACTTTACCTTCAAAGCATTAGATTTTGTCACAAGAAATACAGAGTTCTGTCAGATTGCTGTAAAAGTGGCAAAGAACTATCTAAATGAAAAACAGCCATCCTTAATGTGTCATGAGATTATCTGTCCTAAAAGGACATGAAATGATTTGCTCAGTAACCGAAGTGATCCAAACTGCAACACAACTTCTATCAGAACACCTTTCAGGTTTAAACCACAGGGCAAAAAGCAGAGCTGTTTGTATAAATAAGGGACACAAGGACACATATGTTTTGAATCCTGAAGTGTAAGAGTTCAAATTATATTTCGTTTTGTTCTGAAAATTGTGCACTCTTTTGCTGACAATATCACAATTTTAATACTTATTTCTTCAGGCTCACCAAAAGCAACATCACTGACTTCCTCACATGCTTTAGGTTTCAAGATGTCTTTCAAAGCAGAAACATTCTTAGCACTTCTGCTTCATGCCTGTTTCCAAGCATGAAAATTCTACTGATTTCTTTTTTTAAAGATCAGATAGTAATATAAAGCCTGGCGATTTCCCGTGTGAAGCTTCCGAATGTCTGAAAATAAAGTATCAAGCTGCTTTTCAAATATAGCCACAATAAATATAGTAAGACAAATAAAAGAGAGAAAAGGAACTTGTGAGACACAAGAGCAAAATACAAGTTTTATTGAACTAACTGATAACAGTTTACAAAAAATGCTTCCATATCAGAGGTTTAGGTCATATTTATTGCTTGTAAAATTATCTTTAGAATGCCACCTAAAACTTGATAGTGAGCAAAGAGCTCAACTCTCCCAAAATCTCAGATCTTTGCCATAGATCATGGTATTTAGTACGGGTTAAATATTGCATGTGTCTACAGTCTGAACACTGTATGGTGCTCCATTTTCAAGGCAAAGGATCCAATATATATATTTTTAGATATTTAACACCTGTGACAGTACTTTGATCACTAATGAAAAACGCTCTTAGAGCAACTGCTTACTGGCATCCTATGACATAATTGTGACAGCCCCTTAAAGATAAAGGAGAATTCGGTGATCTCCCATATTTTTAGGCATTCTGACCACTTAACATAGAGCCTATCGCCATTCCCACTGGCCATTAGCTACAACTGCAGTAAGTCACTGAGGAATGCCTTTGCTATCTGTCCATCTGTGACCTGAATAGAGTGCCAGAGGCTATAAATGCATGATTATCTTTCTCAGCAAAGTAGGTCACTTAAAATTAATCCTAAAAGCTCCAGTCACCCCATTTAGCCAGTTGGAGAAGACTTGCAATGGCGGGGGTGGGGGACACACATTAATGAGTTGCATTTAGATAGAAGTTATTTCAAAAAAAGGCCTGCACAAAATAAAGAAACAAAAGCAGTCCCAATCAGAGAGAATTTCTACTCTTTGAAGTAGAATCAATAACTTATCCAGCTTCCTAAATTACATGTTATACAAATAATAGAAAAGATGTTTTAAGTTTACTTTCAGATTTATAGAAATAAGTTATGTGCAAATTATGCTTTTTAAATGATTTTAATATTGGATTGAGTAAAAATCACTGCTTAAGAACAGAATAAATTTTAAACTGAACTCTATGGTAGCTGCGGTTGCAAAGAACTACAGTTACTCAAGAGCAAATTCTTCAAGCATTATAAGATACACTGGTGCACTGCAGATAACTGGTGAGCAGTATTATCAGCATTATCTTGGGATGGCAGAAAGGAGGAATTCAGTTGAATAGAGATGGGAGTGCTTCTGTACAAAATTTGGCATCTGCTGCAGCAACTGAATCCATAAGACTTGACAAGTATGAATGGGGCACACTCCTCAAAGCTTCTGTGCAGATTATAAATAGTGGCATGCCTTGGAAGCTGGTGGCGTGAGCATTGCCACCTCACAGCAGGGTCTTGCCAGCCAGCTGGTGACAATGCAGGGGCTGCGCAGGCAGCCAGGGGTGATCACTTCTGACACTCTTGCTGGTGAACCTCATGGAGCAGCTCTTCCCCAAGCTTAGGGGGGCAGAAAGGGGATGGCGAATGATTTGGTTCTATTATCTTAGTATAAAGAGAGCTCTAGTATACCCAGAATTTCCCCTCCCCCTCTATTTTTGATGTGCAAAGCAATAATTTAGGTTCATGTAGAACTCCCAGGTGAATCAAGGAATGAATTCTGCACAAGGTCTTTATAGAGGGCTCCATATGAATTAAGGCCACAAAAGATTTCTTACACAAGGGTTTGAAACTGGATATTGTTCCTGGCTGAAATAATGAAAACTTATTCTTATAGCAGTGTTTTCAGAGGGTAGCTTTGAAGGTAACAGCATAAGCTTAAGATAATGCTGAGTCCCCAGGCAGGAACAGTGAGAACTCAGCAATGGGCCATGCTTCTTATTGTTTACATCCAAGTGACATGACTGTCCCATTAAAAATGATCATTTTCTTGGTACAGAGGATGATTGTTGCATCCCTCAAGTTATTTTGAAAAAGTCACAAGACACTTCCTCTCTCACTCATGCTAAGAACAAAATCTAAGCTCCTCACTTCATGTCCTGATTTAGAAGAAATTTTAAACAGGCATTTGGAAAATTTTATCCCTTAGAAAGGGCGTTTACTGCAACTATTAAAATCAAAAAAATCAATTCATGACAGAAAGGATTTAAACATGATGGTTTCAGAGTTTTTCCTGTAGTCAGTCCAAAGTATCACATGCCCTTGGGCACAAAGCTGAAATTCCTTAGTCCCTCTCTGCAATAAAGCAGAAAAGGGTTCTGCCATTTGATTAATTCTTCCTAATTAGGAAGTCTAGAGTGAGTAAGAATGAAAAAGTGGATTGGGCAGCCATCAGATCCTATCTCATTGTTCCTGTAAACATTAGGAAAGAAGTCTTGAGTTGTTCCGCTACTTTTGCTTTTGTACAAAACTGTCTGCCTGTACAGGCCCAACAGATTCAACCAGTCAAAAGACTCCAAGCTTATGTGCATGAGGGACAAACATCTACAGTATACTCAAATCAAGTAAAGGACCAGGAACAAAGGGAGAACAATGGTAAAATGACAGCTTTTACAATAAGGAAAATTACCTCTTAGTGGCTACTGCTTATCGTTTTTTATCTGTAGTTGTGATTAACTGGACACATGCAAAAGGAAGTCATATTGGGCATTAACTAAAGTTTTGATAATTGGATTTTTTTTTTTTTAAAGGGGAAAGTCCCCTCAAAGTTATAATCAAGAGATAATTACCAGGAAATTGCTTGGAGTTAAATATTTTGAGCAAGGCCAATGAAAAAATAGTTAATATTCAAAGAGATCCTTATCCTTAATTAGAACATTCAAAAGAATTTTTAGCAAAGGAGGATAGCTCCCCTGGGGAGAGAAGTAGGAACATTAACTGAGCATGCAAGATCTGTTCTTTCCTTTGGGATAAGGAATATCTACATGATCTCAGTGGAGTTATATCAGCACAAAACCAGGGAGAAATAGTTGTAAATCAAGCTCTTCAGATGGAATAATATACGCAGCTTAAATGACAGATTTGATCATAGCAAAAAAAGATGAAGGAGTGTGGAGGCTCGTTCAAAGACAATAGTACCTTGTTAGCAGATAGTTAACCGCAAGGATGTCAGTCTTCTCAGCAGATGGGGGACAGAGCGGAAAAAGGAGGAGGACTGCGAAACACCTCCCCCTGCCCCGTGTGAGGAATGTCTTGTCATCTTGTCAGAAGAAAAGAAGCAAAGCCAGGACAACCGCACAGGTGGTAAGATGCTGATTGGTTGTAAGCTTTGCAACACTTGTGTTAAGAAAGTATAAAAAGAGGTTGGTTTGAAAATAAAGTTGTCTCACTCTGCACCCCAGATTGAGTCCATTTCTTCACAAGGTGCAACAAAGGAGGCTCTGGAAGCACAGCCTACTTGACGTGAGGGCACTAATAACAGACACACACACCCCTACTGAAAAGGGACAAAAGCAGCTGAAGAGCTGACATGGCCAGGTGAGAGCATGACTTCAGCTGAGAGCCTACTGCTCTTTACAAACATTGGAAGTTTATTCCATTTCAGGATACAATTCTTTTGCACACTCCTTTGCTGAACTCAGAGCTAGAATGTGCTTGAACCCCCAATTCTCATGCCAGTGTACAGGCAGGATGGGCAGAAGGCCTTTCCTGCAAAGTTCGGAGCAGGGGTGTAGTCATTACAGAGTTCTCTTCTGTGCTGTTTCACATATGTGATGTTTCTTTGGCATTTAGCCTTTCACTTTGACCATGATCTCAGATTTTGAATCATTTGGAGTTCACGTGCAGCCTGTACACAGCATAAACCTCATGTCCCTAGATCCGTTATAGAGAGCTGTGTTATTAGATGCGTCTTTTCTTACGCTTTGATTATTAGCTCACTGAGATAGGCTCAAAATCCTTGCAGAAGGAACCTGATGGATGAGGCTGACCAAAGAGATTGAATAAGGATACAAACTCTTTCCAGCGTGTGGCAGACCACACGCTATACAATACACAGGGTAAAGAGGTGGCTCTATCACTAGCGCCTAAACCAACACTCAGAAAGGTGTTTCCAACTGTTCTAACCAACTCTTCAGAAAACAGCCTTAATTCAAGGCTCACAAACCACTACACAGAGAACTTTCCAATATGGAAGCTTGTCACTGAGGAACAGACAGGAAATTCAATTCTTCTTAAAGAGGGACAGTTTCCCAGAAATATCCTCCAGAGCAATCTGTCTTAACATTCTAGCAGAAGAGAGAAAAGCCAGAGACAAATGCTGCTAAGCGTGGTGATCACTGCCTACGGAAACTCTCTGGGCCAGTGAAAGCGGAAGAGCTCTTAAAAGGCACCCGTGGTATGCAGAAGATTGAGTGTTAATGCATGGGGATAAAAAAAGTTTCAGCTATGATCCTTATCAATCAGAGATTTAGATCCCAGGCCTCTCAGGGTGGGGCGCAGGGAGGAGAGGAATCCCCATTTTCCACAAGAAACAAGGATGTTTCCAAGCTTCTTGTAGCATCCACTAGTATGTTCTGGGTCTACCATTTACATGGGCAATAATTAAGCTCTGCTTTTTTTTGTTAATTTTTTGGCATTAACAACATTTACATACATTTGTACTGCCACAATACAAAAAAATAAAGCAGTTGTATTTAGCCTAAATCATCAGAGTAGCACTAAGAAAATCCATGACTTCTCTGAAGAGGCTCAAGTTTTATTTTTATTACTACTTTTAATAAGATCTCATTCTTGTCTTAGTAATTTAATTTTTGATAGTAAAAAGCCACTAGACTATCTCTTCATTAAGGCTGCATAGCATAAACCAAAAATCATTAAGTCTGTTTTATAACTTTTATTCCTTTGCAATCAGAGCTAATTAATTTCTACTTTTTTTTTTCTCCACTAAACATTGTCACTAATCACTCCACCTTCACTGTAGTTCCTGACAGGAGAATTTGCTCTTCTCTGTCTCTCAAAGGATGCAGTGATGATGAGGAACAACTCTGTTCCCAGTGACCACAACATCCCTGTTTGCTTAACAAAGTAGGGCTGAAGAGCATGAAAATCCGGCCATCCACACGAGGCAGTTACTGCCCTCCCCAAGACTGCTCTAGTCTACGCCAGCCATCCAAGACAGACCCGAACACTGTTCGCAGGATAAAACACACACAGAGTTTCCTGCCATCTACACAGCCTTCCACCATCACCCTCTCAGGGCTTACACAAGCTGCCATGCCCGCCTGAAAAAGCCCAGGCCATGCAATGGACATCCTCACTTTTGTGCTAGGAGGATACCACTCCCAAGGGTGACAACACAGCCCTCAAACCATTACAGATGTCTGGAACTGGAAAAGGACTCTACACAAAATACTATCTGTGTCTTCGGGGCATGAAGGCACTGGGTGAGTCCAGAAGAGGTTGAATGCCGTGGCTAGAACAGGTGGATGTGGTTCAGGCCACGGTCTTTGAACTGTTTTATTCAGTCGTACGGATGGGGCCAGCAAGACTGTTGCAATGACAGCTCGATTCTGTGGGGAGCAGAGAAGAGGTTCAGGGCGCAGCTGCACAGGAGCTGGGATCACAGCACAGAGTGTGGGTGCCACAGGGACGGGGCCGAGGGGAAGGATGGGCAATGCTGTCCCCTCTCCCCCCACAGATTGGGCACATGCCACATGCACAGGACCGAGATCCCCTGCCCAAGTCTCTGCCTGTGTTTCTAGGCATTTATCACAGCTTAACCTCGACAGAACTGCTTTGGGCTTCTGCTAATGACAGCAAGTATTATGACTGGCTGAAAGTGGAAGATTTACAAGTGTTTTAGATGTGTATTTGAATCTTCTGAGATATCCTGTAGTATCTCTGAAAACCTCCAAGATGCCCTAATGCCTGGTTCCATTTTACTATAGTAACAAATACTAAATTTAGCAGAACAGTTAGTACAGCCTTGGAATTCTGAGATGAAAAACAGAAAGACCTTCTATGGAAGGACCTACAAAATACTTGGATAGACAGTTGGATAAAGATTTTGACTGATTACTCTTTGGCCCCAGCCCAGCTGATACATTAGATTATGATATGTTATAATATCAAATAACAACTGTGGTGCTATTAATTGTTGTGTTACGGTTGTCAATTTGCTTATGTCAGTAAATTTAACGACACACATTAATTGCACAATTAGTGGAGGGGTTGAATCGTCAGTTCACATGCTGACAACAATATAATTTTATTCCATTAAGGAAGCAGAAGCTATGCGAGATCATAGCAAATTTAATTAAGCTTCATTTATCTCCTATGATAACCATACAATTACTTCGAGCCAATAGCCTAAATATAAAGCCCAAATGAGATCATCTACTGAGCTGTCAGAGGCACTTTAAAGACCAAGCATTATGATGAATGAACTGTAAGATCATTGCAATTCATATATTGTGTTTATATAGTTAAAAAAAAACTTGCTAGAGAGTTGCAATACTTATTAGTGAATACTACTACTTGTGTAGTTTTCCACCTCTTTTTTAATAGAATGGAAATATTAAATTTTCTTTGTTCAAAGAAAATCTGAATCCAAGGGGAAAAGTTTGAATTTCTTGTACTGTGTTGATTCTTAGAATTAAATTTACTAAAAAGGCAAAATGAGAGAAATTATGATATAGAGAAAGTCCCTGATACTGGAGCTTTTTCTATAACCTGTGTTCTCAGGTAAACACCAAGGAAACCATCCCTAAGCAAGTTGTTCTCTCTCCCCTTAAACCACAGCCAAACAAACGAAAACCTGCACAAAACCAAACCAAAACACCACAATCTCTGGATCAAGAAAAAACTGATCATAGCATCTTCATTCACTGGTAGTTGCAAGCTCTTAGTCAGTCTAGACTAAATGTGGGTCCTAAATGATTCTGAGAAGAGCTTGAAGGGAAGCCAACCTGGGTCAGATGATTTGTCTCAATTCAGTTGTAAGTTTTAAAAGAAAAACATTCAGAAGCACCTCTTCCCAACTCAACACTTAATTGAAACAGTTTCAAAGAAGACTATAAAGTCCCCCTGCAGTTTAACGAACTCAACACAAACCCAAATGGGATGCAAATAGTAAACAGCTTCACATGAGTTCTAAGTTATTTCACAGAGAGCAAAAGGGACAGTGAGTTCCTATCCTCTTCCAAGGCTATGCCTACGTACCACTAATTGAGCTATATTAGATGATTTATTCTCTAGCGTGACTATCCTTATTTCACTTTCATGAATGGCATCTAGGATAGGAAAAGAGAAGGAAAAACAGTGTGATGTCAAGACACTAAAAAGTCAGCTTTCCTGAGCCTCCCACCATACTGAATATAAGGCCCAGCATAGATGCATGCTAAAGTGCTAACGTAAATAAGAATAAAATCTTTGGCAAGTATAAAAAGGAGACAATAAGCAGTGTTCTCGTGTAATTGCATTAGTTTGAATTTTCAGATTATTTTCTAAATAATGTGAATGCATAAATCTCAGTCTTATACAGTGACTGATTAGATGACAATCTGTGCATGTAGGAAATTATTTTAGTCATCCTCTTGAAATTCAAACCAATTCAAAAATGAATTTCCTACATAAAAAAAGGATTGGCTTGAGACAATCCACAGCTTATTCTATAACACACATTCTCACTTTAGGAAGGGAAAGAAAAATCTCAGAATTACTTTCATTTTTTCTTCGACAAAGCAGAGTTGAATAACTTACTGGAGACATGAAGCACAATTGAGTTTTAGTTTAGTTTTTTTTTTTCCTCCTCCTAAATCATATTGATTCAATGAAATGACTTCTTGAATTTGACAAGTAGCACGAGTTGTTAAAAAACAAAACCTCTTATATTCTACTTTACTTTTTATTTGTGCTAACTCAATTCATTACTGACAAAACTAGACAACTGTTAAATATCACTGTGTTATCCTCTGACAATGCTTATGAATTAACAGTTGTCCATGTCATCTATGTTCTATTCAGCAGCTTGATTTCATCTCAGCAGAGACCCCTGCTATATGTTCAAGACATTGATCAACACAAATTACTTTCTACCTGTACTAAAAATTGTTGGTAACATCTGCAGTGATATTGAAAGAATTTAAAACACCTGCCACTACAGGTACTTGAAATCTCCCCTAAATCATAACCTTGATGGAAAATTACAGTTGCTGGTCTCCATTTAGCTGTATTCCACATTTTATTCGAGCTAATTCTTCCCTCAATAAGAGTATGATATATCAAGTATTTCTATTTTTGACAGATAAAATATTCTGTCTCACTGTTAAATGTTTCTGCCCCAAACCTCCATGTGTGCAGGAAGTGGGGTGATACTACTGAACTTTCACTGCAAGATGACTGCCTACCCCAACCTCAGAGAAAACTATCCAACATGACAGCCCTCCTGCCACAATTACTGTCAGTATCACAACTGCTACACGGGCAAAGCCTAGATGTTATATATATGCATTCTGATGCACTGAAACTGCTTATATTAAAGGGGCTGTGGAGTTTTATCCATTTTTACTTTCTTCTTTAGGAGACTTAAGCATCTTGAAATTAACCATCATCAGGAGAGCAGGAGGAGTGAGAGCAGACACAGAGCCACTGCAGGGGAACAGGATGCCAGAGGATGTAGTGCTGGGTTGCCTCCATAGAAAAGGAGGAGCCCAATCCTGAACCATAGTGTTGCTAAAAGGCACTAGTTCATGCTGGACTTGGTAAAGATGGCTTAGTGGATGAAAACAGTCTTCCCCATGTTTAGATGTTTAAAATTTAAGAGAAGCAAGTATCTTCAGATGGCTGGGCATCTGGCTCATCTTAGGTGCCCACCCTAAGGCAAAAAGCGCCAGTCACTGTGGAAGCCCCTCAGGCACAAATTTTTAGGCCTAGCATCACGTGAATAGAGCAGTTGATCTATTCTCCCTCAGAGAACCCAGGCCATAGCATTCTCCAAGAAATTATCACCTTTCCCAGCCTTTTTTACCCCCCTCCCTCCTCTCTTTAAAGCATATTCCTGCTCAAGCTACACTTCCTAGTTAGCTTTATCTAGGGCAGCAAAGGATCAAGACTTGCAGCCACTTCCTCAGCTCGCTCTGTTACTGCTTTCTCCACACCATGCAGAACCTGGCACAGCTGAATATATACCTTTACATCTTAAACAGAAAAAGAATCCATAATTTAAATACTTCTCACTAGCTATCATCAGGTCTGACTTTTATGGTCAATCTCCAAGGAGACAGTTATCTAACTGATTAAAAATTAGCTAATTTATAAGTCCATATGGGCTTCATTAACACAACCAAAGTATTTTACAACTGACAAAATACTTCTCTCTGGAAAAGTTTTAGGTGAATCCACAATTAATAATTCATAATGATCAAAAGTGGAAACACAATATGACTTAAGGTGTTTGTAACTGAGGTGAGATTCCCTTGCCATATATCTAATAGCATCCTTACAAACGCCAACAAGAATAAAACAAGTAACAAGGTCTCAGGTTTAAATTACTGAAGACGGTGCTAGTCAAACTGTCTTCTGTTTCCAGAGTGTCCCTTTTCCCCAAGGACAGGGGACAGTTAAGAAAATGATATAGAAGAGACCAGAGGAAGACAGAAATACATAATTGATCACTTCACCTACAAAGGGAGTTGTTAAAGACCGAAGGTATTTTTATTTGTATTCTTGGAAGTTATGGAAAAATCAGTTTTACACTGCTTCAAGAATAACTATTTAGTCATAAATGTTGCCACTATACTTGTACACTTATCAGGCATCCCAGAAGGCCAAAAAAATAGTCATGTAATATATAAAAGATTTCAGAACTGGGTTTCTCTATCTTTACACATATGTGCAATTATAACTAGAGAGAAAAAAGCTCCTGAGAAAAATTAATTTCCCAGATTCTTAAGATTCTTAGATTGAATGGTCTGCCCAAATATTAACATGCATTTTTTCTAACTCCATATGAAAAACAATGTTTGATGCCACCACCAAAGAACAGTGTTTTAAACAGCTGGTATTTACATTTTCTGTTACCTAAAACAAGAAGCAGATATGGCAAATCAAATGGGAAATGCTACCCCTGTAAGTGTATTTTATAACCCCACACAATCTAATACAAGAAGTCTATCTCAGATGATCCACAGCTACAGCTGAGAGCATACAGAGGGCAGCATGATGAATTGCTTTCAGTAAGAGAAGAGCTAAATTTATGTCAAGCAGATGCACTCAACTGAACTTCACTTTCAACCATATGTATTGGGTTACAGACTTTTTTTTTTTTTTTTTTTTTTTAATATTTCCTCAAGTTATCAATCAGGATTTAGGCCTTTCTGCCTAAAGAATTTAATATAGAACCTCTCTTTGAAGAGAATAAAACACATGGGCAAGTTACGGTGACAGAAGAGTTATCTTTCAGGAGAGCAGGTGAAGGGAAAAAAAAAACACATACAATATAACTAGAAGGCAGCAGAAAGGCGAAGCAACTTGAAAACACAGTAAACCTACACTGAAGGGTAAAGAGAGTCATTGAAATGCCTAGCAGGACAGTTGCTTGTGTTTAGACATTTTTATTTATTTTCCTCTTTTAAATAGCTTCTTTATTTCAGATTGCTTCATTCTAGCTCTTGCCATCTCAGTAGATTCCTGGCATATGGATGATGTTATACAAGTACTAACCAGTTGGACAATTGGAAGGATCTCTTCAGCAGACAAACACACTTTGGCTTTCTGAAGTATGGAAGAGTTTTAACTAATTATTTCCTGATTTTTCTAAAGCTGTTTTTCAGTCTGTAGACTATGAACTCAAAAGTTGTTCAGTACAGGTTCATTTTCCTGTACTTGTAAGGAATATAACAGTTTTTTTTTTTTTTAAACCATAACTACAAACAGGGTAGAAATTATGCACGTTCATTCCTGATCTGTACACCAATTTAACAAAATAATATAAAGCTGACAAACATTGAACCTTAGAATCATAGAATGCTTAAGGTTGGAAGGGACCTCTAGAGGTCATCTAGTCCAATCCCCCTGCACACGCAGGGTCACCTAGAGCACGTGGCACAGGACTGCGTCCAAGTGAATTTTGAAGATCTCCAGAGAAGGAGACTCCACAACCTCTCTGGGCAGCCTGTTCCAGGGCTCTGGCACCCTCACTGTTAAAAAATTTTTCCTTAAGTTCCTGTGGAACTTTTGATGCTTCAGTTTGTGGCCATTACCTCTAGTTCTGTCAGTGGCCACCACTGAAAAGAGACCAGCACCATCCTCCTCACTGCCTCCCTTGAGGTACTTATAGACACTGATTAGATCCCCTCTCAGCCTTCTCTTCTCCAGGCTGAACAGGCCCAGCTCCCTCAGCCTCTCCTCATAGGGCAGATGTTCCAGGCCCCTGATCATCCTTGTAGCCCGTCGCTGGACTCTCTCCAGCAGCTCCACATCCCTCTTGTACTGTAGAGCCCAGAACTGGACACA
>NW_010583033.1:11523-24474 GCF_000705375.1 Tinamus guttatus | reverse complement strand
TGAAAACATGCTATTTTTGTCTTCCATAGACTTATAGCTTTGCAAGTTAGCTGGGCTGGCTCTGGGACAGCCTGCACTATATGTACCTTTTAGAGTCACACCCAAAGACCTTGCTTCATCAGGGTACTTAAGTATTTGTCTGATGTTCACTATATGAGGAATACAAGCCAAATTAGAGTTTAATTATGTGATTAACTCAATTTATTTAACATTCTAAACAGAGCATATAAACAGATCATGTAAATAAAGAGCTGAAGAGTTACGTTCAAGAGTAATTCAATATTCGTTAAATATTTTCTATATGGTTCATGAATTGTGTGGCCTCATGTATTTACCTTTTAATTGTTCAAGACTATTGGGATTCCAAAAACAAACAACAGAGAACTAATCTGATTGAAGCAGCTTTCCAAGGAACATTATTATCATTTATCAAGCCCCCTTTGCTCTGCTAAACTTCACAGAATGACAAGGCTATTTTCAAGCCGTAAACCCCCATGCCCCATGCAGTTATGGCATGCAACCAAAGAAGTCTGGAAGAGAAAATGAGGTCATAATTAACAACAGCTGCTCATGTCTAGCATTTCCAAATAACATTCGAAGATTCATTTTATTTACGTGCATGCATAAACATATATTTTTATAAAAATATATGTTTATGCATGCACGTAAATAAAATATATATACATATATAAAAATATACAATTTTCAAAATACAGAATCAACTGAGACTCTAATGATTTATATGTAGGGTTAAGAAATGAAGGGTCTGACCCGGCTCTGGGGTTCTCTTTATTGTCCATGCCATGAAGAAACCTCTAAACAGTCTGTTTGACGTGCTTCACTGTTGTTTGCTTCTTACGTTCAGAGAACAGAATCAAAGTAAAATGACAGTAATTTATTTTACCTGCATATTGTTATTAGCTTGGTACAAGGGTTTGTCATCAAAGCATAGAGGAGGGTTCTGTCCTTTAGAGGCTAATATTAAAATATAGAATGGAATGATCATGTTTTATTGGCTTAGCCTTTCCCTGCACTGCTTATAAAAACAGACAGTGCTTTAAAATGTCTCACTAATGCTCATTTTCCTGAGGGTGGAGTTGACCTCAAGTAGTTTACAACTTGGCTGTTAGTTAAGACTAATCAACTTTGTTGTTAGAATAGTCTAATCTGGAATTTCATCTTAAATAAGTTGAAGAAATAGTGCATTCAAATAAAACAATGGAAATAGTGAGTGTTTATAGGTTGGCTATACAAGGAGGTCTTTACAGTCTTCATCTCTAGCTTCCTAAAAATGCTTGGAGTTTTGTGTACTTTTAAACTGCTCCAGAACTCCTGACGAGTGCAAATATTTCTTTGTATTTTTTTCAATGCCTTATCTGTTTGTTTTCAGTTCTTCTGAGTAAGCAACACGATTTTAAATTGCCTGATATATATGAAATAACTTTTTTTTTTTTTGTAAAATGGTACAGGTTAACGCTTCTAACCAAAAAGCCCTGTGTTATGGGGTAAATTTGCAATACTTAATTTTTAATTGTATCATTAATCTTTGAATTACTCTATGGGACCTTCGTTATAATATTATCACTTAGTTTTATACATCTACACACAGAAGGAACAAGCCATAATTTACTTATGGAAAACATTGTTTTAATTTAGGGTAAAGAAATGGAGAATTTCATGTTGTAATTATGCTAAAATTACAAAAGTTACCTCATAATACCACTTTTACAAAGAAATAATTTGCATTAGACAGTAACTTTTGAGTAAACAAACGTCTTTAATACAAACTCAACCTACATTATTTTTGCTATAATAGCCATGAAAGTGGTCCTAATGTAATGTTCAGCCTTAATATATCAATTAGATCAATACATTAAGCATTACTTTAACTTATGCTAAAGTTAAATAATTCAGTTTTAAAGAAATAATGACAACAAATACCAAATTGATTTCTTTGGAAGTTTGTTTTATTTGTATTTGCATCTTTACAGGTAACATAATATGAAAAACAATTTAGGAATCTAGAACCATGACATTAGTCTCCAGTAGAAACAGACAAAGCAAAAACAGGCACTTTAAAGGTTCATCTTTACACTCACATCCTACAAAGACATCTGGGCAAACTGACTACCATAAAAAAACACTGCATTCAACAATCTTGAGGCTGTCATTTATAATGATATATTATATGGAGATAGTACTAAATAGTACCAAAGTATTATTAAATAATACCACAATTTATCAAAGTGTTCTCATGAAATCTTGGGCTACTTCCACACATTGCATGGACGAGAAGTGAACAGAGCTGTACCAGTGTGCCCTAGGAAGCCTTCCTCACTGAATGAAAAAAAACGTTATCTCTAATTTCAGCCTCATAGAGACTTGATGAACAAATTATCTCCCTATATGAACAGTGATGCTCAAAACTCTTCTTTCCTGCCCATCTGCTGAAATTAGTCTACACCTATTCAGTTGAGATTATCTATTTTAGGATCTTCATGTATACTCATGAAATAGGGGCATACCTCTCCTGACCCCAGAGAAAGGGGACCAAGGATACTACCAGCAGTGGTGGGAGAGGCATAAGATCACTGGGGACCTGGTCCATTTGATGCTGCAGTGCTCACCAGCATCGCCACAGTGCAGCTCACCGTGGTGGTGAGTCGCTGAGTTGCTTTTAACTCTTGCTCGCCTCAGCCTCTCTGTGATGAGCTGTATGTTTTCTGTGCCAACTCTTTGAAACGAGCAGACTTAATTGAGCTTCATTTTGTTGTACAGACTTGCATAAGAAAAATATGCCTTAGCCTCTCATCTAAGGAGGAAATTCTCTCTGATTCACCTGTCAAATATCAAATAAATCCTAAAACTTTTATCCATGGCTTAAATGGGATTTTAGGGTATATGACAAGATGCTTGCTAATGCTGCTGCATATATCTGATTCTTTTTTTCCTCAGAAAGACATCTCATGCAATGCTTTAAATCATGCATGCTATGGCTTAATGTCTTTGCCTGCTTGGTGGGTAACATGTAGATGTGTTTAAGTTGATCTAATTTAACACTCTTGCGGCTCAGATTTTCTCTTTGTCTTATTTTCTGCCATTGGTTTCTCTTGAAAGAGTGCCTGCAGGAAATATTTTCCTGTTGCATGCATTTTGACATCCCTAGCGATCTGTTATACTAACTGTCAGCAGCTGGTACTACTCATGATTTTTTTTTTCTTTCCTCTCATCTTCCTTCTTCAGGTAGTCTTTTCTGCTTGTAGCACACTTCCAACAAATACGATCAGGCCTTTAGTAAAAGAAGGTGCAACATCAGCTCTCCAAGGCCAAAGTCTTTTCATTTAAACTACCAAAACCTCTGTAGATTTGTTTTGTTGTTGTTGTTTGTTTGTTCGCTTGTTTATTTTTTTTGTTTATTTTCCCGAAGTGGAACAAAGCAGAACTACTTCTGCAGAAAATACAATAAGAAGGGGTATTCCACAGGAATGTAGTTTCTCACTGTGTTCTGTCAGCCTCCTCTTTAAACAATTAGTTATAACAGTGTTTTATAGAAAGCCTCTAACCTACTTATTAGCAAGGACATGCAGGCTTGACAAAGAGGAAATATTTTGGTTGTTTCAATTGCTTAAGTGTTTAGTGGCAGCATGTTTTCCATCCAATGGATGGAGATAAGTGTCTCTCATCAAAATTCAGTGAGTGTATGACGTTTTGGGCATTTCTAGTTCAGGTTCTGCAAGCCTTAAAATAAGTATTGCAATGTGAATCAAGGAAATAGATTCAAGAAATGTACCTCTGAGTGTCAAATAAGGGACTTAAGTATCGCAAAAGGTCAATCCATAAAGGTGAGAGATCACAAGCATGTGACTCCTTGCATTTGAGATTCCTTCTCCTTCTTTTTGCTTAAAAGAAGAAAATAGTGTTGTTAGGTAACTTTTAGGCTCTTAATAGATATTTAGGTACTTTGATTCCTGGGACTAGGACTGGATCCAGCCGCACTCAGACTCCTCTCAGAAGGAGTTTGGAAAGCAAGGGGGTCCAATCTGAAGCTCGTGACCTAACAGGAGGGTGTCCTTGATAATTCTGTGTGTATCTTGAACCTCCATGCAGTAAATAATAAGTGACCTTGCCATAGAATCTCGTGAAACCATTGTCATTATCAATAAAAACGGTTCCTATTTCTTTCCCATAAGTGACGTGCATTGTGTCACTCGCCCCCACCACCACTCGTTCTGTGACAATATGTATACATAGGTTATATATATACACACATATAGGTGACCCTGCATGTGCAGGGGGGGTTGGACTAGACGACCTCTAGAGGTCCCTTCCAACCTTAAGCATTCTATGATTCTATATATAGTTAAGAACATGTGTTGCAAAACCAGCACAGTAAAATTTGCTGCAGGATGGTATGCCTCAAGCAAGCTGAAAGCTATTGTTTGACCTTCCTTTTACAGAACCCCTGAAAGTGAAACAGCAATAACTGCCACAGTGGTAGCCTTGCACCACTCTTTTCTGTAATGAACACTCAGGTGAGAGCCTGAGGCTGAGGACCTATCAGAGGTAGAATTTGATTTCTTCCAACTACTAGAAAAGGGGCTTGTATACAACAGCCTGCTTATACTAAGTATTTGTTTCTGTATCTACTAGAGGAATTAATGCTTTTTTTTTTTCTCTCTCACTTGGAGAGCCATGTCAGCTCTATAAATTGGCCAACAGCCTCCCCTAAAACAAATGAACGAAAAATGAATCTTGGTACAAAGAATCAAATGGACAAACATCTTCAGTGTGAGTAGGAAATGGAGCTGTGTATGTTAAGATTTTAACTTACCATGCATCTAAACTATATGCACTAAGCAGTTTTAAAAAGCAAACAAACAAACAAAAACTGTGTCTAGAACGCTGCCAAAAGTTCTCTTATCACAGCAGTCTTTAATACAAATGAAATTCTACTTTTTTAAAGTATTTCATTTTTATGCCACGTGATTTTACATTCAGATTGAAGGGGATTTGGCTTTCTGTGGAACAAAATTATTTTCCTCTTTGGAAATGGAGGGTTAGGGCTTAGATTTTTCCTTGCAAGGAGAAGGTACGACTTTCTAATTCACATTAGATATTTACCTAGCTCAGTGCAAGGAATCAACAGGTACTGTTGTGTGCTCAGTTGTGTGCTCAGAGTTCAGCACGAGATCCTTTCTTCTTAGGGTGCATTGGTGATGCAAATAACACAACTGATCTCTGAGTGCCCAGTAAGGGCATAAGGAGTTCAGTGAGGGGAATCTCCTCTGTTCTCAGAGGACTTCGGCAGGTCAGGAGCAATTCAAAGGAAAACATTCTTGCTCCCCTCTCCTCTTCCCCTCTGCTTTGAAGTAAGGTGCCTGTATGAGAGTTGCGGAGCCAGAAGTAAAATAGAAAAGAGCATCCATACTTCTTTGGGAGCACTAGTACATTAGATATAGTTTATATCTCTTCCCATCTCTTCCTAACAAAGCTCTCTGTTCTTTGCTGCTGCACCAGGTGAAGGCACAGTGTATCGATGAAGCAGAGTGTTATCATTAGTCATGCTAATATGGGGAAAGAGAGGCTACATCTGTCTCTGTCCTGATGGCTAATCCTCATTTAATTAAGGTTCTGTTTATGTCACTGCTCAAAATCCATCTACCTGTAATAACCCTCATTTCCATTTTGCTTGAGTTTTTTTCCCCTTCCCCCATCCTCTTAACTTTTCTTTTTGTTGCATTGTCCTGTGTTTTCATTATTCTCAAGTTTTTTAAAAATTAAAACAATCTGACTTTTGTCTAGCATTACCTGTGATGCAAAATAACAGAGAAACTTTACATCCTGCTCTTATCCCCATACTGTTTATAGATTTTTAAACTATATTGTTTGTTTTGTTGTCCTCTTCATATTAGTTCTGGAGATGATACTATTTGCAATAGTGCACCATACAAATACAGGTATGACTCATTAAGATCATACTGATTTGTGCAGGATTTTCAAGACAGTGCCTCTCTAGGACTTTAAATATTAAAAAATTACTTACTATTAACTATTACTTACTTTTACTATTAAAAAAAATAGCAAGGATGGGATTGAAGTCACACAGAAGTTAAAATCTTAATATGCTTAAATGATATATGTTTGTGAGTATAAATTTATTAATTGGCAGATTAATATAAAGCTAGTATGATTACTAAACTACTTTCTTAATATAAAAATATGTGCGTGCATGTACATCTCTATGGACAGATCAGGACAGTTCTTTTCATCGGTTTACACTTTGAAAATATGTAGGGCCCTAACATATCTCAAAGCAGTCCCCACAGCTTCTAGCTTTAAAAAGAAACCTTCCAAGGATTAAACTTTCCAAAAGGGTTTTGCTCTTCTTTAACAGTGGTGAAATGGCAGTTTAAGGGCTCTTTTTCAGCAGCAGAAACCAGGGATTATAGAAGCTATATGCTTTAATTTCTTCTCATGATACTATTTGTACTGCTGCATGTACTCATCCTTGGGTTTTGTGATGGAAATTTGTTAAGATTATATGAATACCCTTCACATAAAATAGTTATAAGTACCAAAGCAGTAGCTTTGCTACTTCTGGAATGTTTCCATTTTCTGTAATAAGCTCATGTGGTGTAGATACTTTGGTTTTCATTTTTCTGAATTTGCTTCTCAATATGCAGTTCTTCAGGAGCGACTGTGTTATGATTAAAAGGTTGTTGTTTTTCCTGGAATGAAGAATTTATAAGGTTTTCTCAAGACTACTAAACCTGGGATTTGTGCAACATATAAGAGAATCCAGAGTATTCAATTTTGACCAATAAAGAACCAGCAAATGTTAGATAAAATGTTATGGATGAACAGATATGTAGGCAAATAACCGTTTCACTGCAGAGGGTAGTGGTTATTTGGTTGCACTCTACCTGGAAATTGGTAAGAAGTGGAGCACTGCAGGTTTCTTCCCAGGGACCTGTCCTGACAAACATCTTTACCAGTGACCTGGAGGAGGAAGGGAGTACTTGCTCCTTAAATTTGCTGGTGACACCAGACTGGGTGCAACAGGGACAGCACATTTGCTCAAGAGCAGGGCTGCTATCCACAGGCACCAGGGCAAGTTGAAAGAACAGGCTGTGTGTGTTTCAGCCCAAACCAACACAAGGCCCTGTCTCTGGGAAGGCAGAGCCCCTGGCAGCAACCCAGCCTGGGCAGGGACTGCCTGGGAGTAGCTCTGTGGAAATGTCCCAGGGGCCATGGGGGACAGAAAGCTGCATACGAACCAGTCAGGGCCCTGGCAGCCATGAAGGTCAATGGACTCCCAGGCTGTGTGAGCAGGGGCAGAGCCAGGGGAGGGAGGATAGTGAGCGTCCCCCTCGACTCGGTGCTTCTTAGGCCACACGTAGTTACTGCATCCTCCAGTTTGGGGCTCCCCAGTACAAGGCAGATGCTGCCACACTGGAGCAAGTCCAGGGCAGGGCCACCACGATGCTCAGGCATGGAGCACCTGCCCTATGAGGAGAGGTTGAGGGACTAGGGCTCCTTCAGCCTGGAGAAGGAAAGGTCTGGGGGACCTCAGAGCAGCCTTATCTCATATGTACAAGGAGACTATTAAGAAAATGGAGCCAGTTCTATGCAACACTGGATGGTGGCAGAACAAGGGACAATGGTCATAGTTGAAAGCAGGGGGGTTTCAAGATGCAGCTGAATAAAGCCTTCGGCCACACAGTCCAACCTCTTAGCTGATGCTGCTTTGAACAGGACATTCTCCTTGTACTCGGTGCTGGTGAGGCTGCACCTTGAACACTGTGTTCAGTTTTGGGCCCCTCACTACAAGAAAGACATTGAGGTGCTGGAGTGTGCCCAAAGAAGGGCAATGAAGCTGGTGAAGGGGCTGGAGCACACACCTTATGAGGAGTGGCTGAGAGAGTTGGGGTTATTTAGTCTGGAGAAGAGGAGTCTCAGGAGAAACCTTATCGCTCTCTACAACTACCTGAAAGGAGGTTGTAGTGAGGTGGGGGTTGGCCAAGAAGAACTATCAATAGTACAAGAGGAAATGGCCTCAAGTTGCACCAGGGAAGGTTCAGGTTAGACATTAGGAAAAATTTCTAAACAGAGAGTAGTCAAGCATTGGAACGGGCTGTTCAAAGAAGTGGCAGAGTCACCATCTCTGGCAGTGTTCAAGAAATGTGTTGATGAGGCGCTTAGGGAAATGGTTTAATGGGTATGGTGTTGAAGGGCTTACGACTGGACTCAATGATCTCAAAAGTCTTTTCCAATCATAATGATTCTATAATTCTATGATTTTATGATTGAGCTAGAGATCTCCTGGCCTGAATTATTCCATATAACAATGATATTAGTAAGAGATCCACAGGAAGCAGTGGTGTAAGGACTGAAGGAGAAGGAACTGCTTGACATGGTAGCTTCCACAGTCAGCACTTTTCTGTCAATACAAGTGAAATGTGCACTTGATGTGTAAGCTGTTGTCCACCCTTGTATTCCTAAGCATTTTTTGTGTGGAACAATATAATTGGATGATGACCTGAGGTTGTTGAATGATTTGGGGAACATTTGAGGAAAAAAAAAAAAATGAATTCAGTATTTACCTTGAAAGGTTAGTTTATTACTTGAAAAAATACATTTTTATTTTAAATAGAAAAATTATAGCAAATATAACCTATGTATTTATGCACATTAAACCATAGTGTCCCAGCCAGCTAGGGTACTCTACTTCTATCCTATGAAGATAATGTGACAAACAGTAAAGTGACCAGAAAAAAATATTTTGCAAAATATTGTTTTGTTCTCTTTCTTTCAGAAATTCACTATAGATGACTCACAAATCATGCTCTGTTGCATTTCACTCAGTATCTTGGGTGCCCAGTGCCCTAAAATTTGTAAAAGTCCTATAGATTGTAAAAGTAGTGAACAGTTCTCCTGGGGTGCTGAGTACCCACAACTCATGCCGAAGACCTAGTTTTGTGCCTTCAAGTCATACTGCAAGAACCAGATCTGTGTCAAACACTATCTTCCTAAGCCTGTTTCTGTGTGTGTGTGTCCGTGTGTGTGATGTTTTTCAAGCATTTTAATTCAGTGTTACTCTCTGCAGAGACACTATGTAAAAAACATTTTAAAGCTGAAAAATTAGATCCCCATGAAAATATTTTTTGATTTCCTTACTTCCCTTCCAGAAAAAGACAGCATATTGTATAGATGTAGTCAATGTCTGAAGTAAGGAAAGAAAAAATCAAAAAGCAGCTAATTCAATGTTTATTATCTTAACACTTTTCTAGTTGAAATAACAAAAGCTTTTTTTTCCTTCAAAAGACCAATATTTAAAGGGTGTTGATTTATGTAAATCATTAATTTATCAACTTGTTCTTTCTCCACTGCCAACCAGATGCTTCTAGCCTTGCACTGCCAGACGATGTCAGCTGCAAAGCATAATGGCCTTGTGCTTCATGTAGAAATAAGTACATAAATATTTAAAAAATCCTGCTACAGAAAGTGAGGAGGAGTTAGGGTGGGGGGTGAAAGATTTTGCTAGTTTACCATGAGAGCAATGCAGGTCTATATATTTTATGGGCTAGTTTTATCAGAAGAGGAGGCAGTCTGATTTTTATCTCCTAACAAGCCTGACGGACCCAAGTCTTTTCATGGCAATTTGTTGAAGACATCTGGTGAAGCTTTCTAGGGGATGAACACACAGCAGAGTGTTCCTCTGGTATCAGTTGGCATGGCAACTAGTAAAAGACTATTCAACACCCATAGGTTTCAAAAAGGTAGAAGCCTAGTTGAAAATCCATTTGGGCTCCTATCTGGAAAATTCTCCTTTTGAAAATGCACTAAATCTCTTTTTTTTTCTCAAGGAACTATGCTGAACCAGTAAGTACAATTGTGGTGCCTTCTGTCTCAAATAATTTCCAAAGTACAGTATTAATGATTCCAGGAAGCAGAGGCCTGAGATGATAGACAGTATTACTGGCACTGTACAAAACAGAATATTACCAGAAGGCTGGTAAAGACTGCTGAAGCCTGGGGGTAGTACAGGGAAAGATGAGATGAGACAGAGGGGGAGGGAAAATGCTGTTATCAAAGTTTGATACAGTAATTATCATGAGTCACCACAGGCAAATGACTAATTATGCTTCATCACTGTATATTATTAAGTAAAATAAAGTTTATTCTATACAAGACAAATCCTATCCTCCCACTCCACTCCCTGCTCGGCAAGGTCATATCACTCAAACACACCTAACTGCTACACAATAAAGTTTGTTTATTCAAAAAAAAAGACATAGGAAAAAGCATCTTGAAAAGTGAAGTTCATGCCTTCTGCATGAGAGAGGAAAAAAAAAGGCAAATTGTCTGTGACAGACAACTTTTGTGAATATAAATAACATCCTGGGTGTTGTCCTCCTATAATTATTACTCTGGAATGTAGCAGAGATTCAAATTGCTATGCAATGCCATTGTAGGATATGCATTTTAGGAGTATGTTTTGGCCATTCAATCCCTTGATTTGGAGTTTATTTTCCTTTTCACAACCTGCCCCTTCACAAATATGGTAGTGTAATGGCTGTACCAACTCTTTACAGTTACCTTCTATTTTAAAAATGTTTTATATAATAGAATTCAAAGACTGATTAATTGGGAGCACATTGTAGCTGGAGCTGCAGTGAAACTGTAGCCAGAGAATCATGTGGAAGACAAATGTGGATCATCTTGAGGTGCTAGATTGTTTATGGAAACATGATATTCTTGTATTTCTTCCATGCTGCCGTATACAAAATGGGAATGGAGACCAATGAAGCAGTCTCAGTCTGGAATAGAAAACCCTCTGTCTACCCACTTTGCAGCTAATTCAGCAGAACTACAGGGAAGAGGCTTGCGGAATACGTGCTAGGCATGGATTATGCTTTGTTTGAGCAAGATAAGTACAGAGATTTACCTTTAAAATCCCGTCCAACCACACTAATGAGGAGTGTTGTTTTCCATGTACTTGGGGCCTTGCTCTAAATAAGACAGGAATGACTATGGGAGTCTCTGTGTGTGTACATGCACATGTATGCTTTTTCTGCAGGCATGAGCTTTTGTATATACAAAACCTTTCTGCTATTAAATTATATAGAAAAGTAGGTAAACTATTAGTGTGGCACACTTTCTAGTTGAGTATGAACTTAAAAAAATTTTTTAAATGACTACTCAAATCTGTGTCCAGAATGCTAAGCTTGACTATATCATTTCCCCTTTACCTGGACCTCCTTAGGAAACCAGATGTAAACCTTAACAAGGGTTATCCGGGTAAAATACAATTGCAATAAACTGTACAGCAATGGGCAACCTGGCTGTAATTAAAGTAAAAACTCTTTCCTCTTCCCCCACCCCCCAAAACATTGCCTGTGATCTTTTCAACTTTATAGCAGGGAATAAAAGAGAAATCCTGCTCAAAGTATTCTTCCTCTACCCCAACTTATGAATATATACTCTTATTGGATGTGATAAAATGACAAATGTGGATGCCCTTATGTATTACCTAAAAATTTATAGTTGAAGCATAAAGTTCATTATTTTTCTCCATTACTAAAGTGGCAATTACTATCATAATACTGTTATTCCATGAGTTCACAGAATCACAGGATGCTTAAGGTTGGAAGGGAACTCTAGAGATCATCTAGTCCAACCCCCCTGCTCCAGCAGGGTCACCTAGAGCATGTGGCACAGGACTGCATGAATGCATGACATGACTGCAAATGTCTGTCACCTGAACATGACAGGAGTGCAGTGCACTGGTGCAATACCTACAGCCGCAGGAAATGTGCAAATGGGAGAGCAAAGGGGCTTTGGAAATTCTATTGTGTCCATCAGCTGTTATCAGAAAGTCCCTAGTTCTGAACAGGATTCCCTAGTTATCAGCCTTGCCACTGGGGGGAAAAAAAAAAGACAAAATACAGATTTTTTAAAGATGTTAAAAATAATTAGTGATGATATTTTTTGCAGATAATGCAAATCTCTGTGTGCAGAATTTGAAGTTTTGAATTAATAAAATCCCTACTTAAAGAGATAGTTGTCATTTTATTTCTCCAAAGACGATCAAGTAATTTGCTCTAATCTCATTAATAAAAAATACACATTCTATGATGTAAAAACAGACCTGAATATTCACTATTTTTTTCAATGATGATGTCAAGGTCACATAATTCAAAGCTTTCAAGAGCACACATATGGCAGGAGAGTTGTAAAAAAAATGATATAAAAAGGATATTTATGGTCTTCTGCTCAGCATTTTTCAGTATCTCAATGGATCTAAAAATTGAAGTGCTCAACAAAATATTAGAAAGTTCTTTAGCATACTATATAAATCTAATGCTTGGACTAAATGTTCTGGAGAACAGGGGAGGTGCCGGAGGACTGGAAAAAAGCCAATGTCACGCCAGTCTTCAAAAATGGCAAGAAGGAGGACCCAGGCAACTACAGGCCAGTCAGCCTCACCTCCGTCCCCGGAAAAGTGATGGAACGGCTCATACTGGCTGTTGTCTCTGGACACATAGAGGACAAGAAGGTGCTCAGGAGTAGTCAGCATGGATTCACCAAGGGGAAATCTTGCTTGACTAACCTGATAGCCTTCTATGGCGGAATGACCAGGTGGGTAGATGAGGGGAGAGCAGTGGATGTCGTCTATCTCGACTTCACCAAGGCTTTTGACACCGTCCCTCACAACATCCTCCTGGGCAAGCTCCAGAAGTGTGGGATAGATGAGTGCACAGTGAGGGGGATTACGAACTGGCTGGATGGCAGAGCTCAGAGGGTGGTGATCAGCGGTGCAGAGTCTAGTTGGAGGCCTGTGGCTAGTGGGGTCCCCCAGGGGTCAGTCCTTGGTCCAGTCCTGTTCAATTTATTCATCAATGACCTGGATGAAGGCACAGAGTGCTCCCTCAGCAAGTTTGCTGATGA
>NW_010583033.1:0-10876 GCF_000705375.1 Tinamus guttatus | reverse complement strand
GAGCACTGGAACAGGCTGCCCAGAGAGGTTGTGGAGTCTCCTTCTCTGGAGATCTTCAAAACCTGCTTGGACACAGTCCTGTGCCACGTGCTCTAGGTGACCCTGCGTGTGCAGAGGGGGTTGTACTTTAGATCATCTCTAAAGGTCCATTCCAGCCTTAATGATTCTATGATTCTGTGAAACTCTTGCAGACACTAATTCAGGAAAGCTGCTTTGTCTCATTTCTGTGAGTATGAATGAAATCAAGGATAGTTATGCCAATGCATAATCTATATACACATTTATACAATTCATAAACCAATAAAAATGTTTATAAAAATTTACTCAGTGATATAAAATATTTTTTTATTTTAAAATGTTTCTTAATAGATTTTCATTTTTAATTGTCCAGTAAAATTGGACTACAATTATGGATGATCAAGAGTTATTCAAGGGTAAATTGAAACAAAATGCAATGGTATTCAGACAAGAAGTATTTTAAAAATGTTTTTGCTTTAAATACAGCTTTATTTTAAGGTATTATTTCAGGCCTTTAAAGTATTTTTTTCCTTCATCCAGTTTTGTAATTTTGGGAACTATCACTGCGATAAGGGTTATGTTTGCATCCTTTCTTCATGGCATCCAAATATGGATTGAGTTGGGAGCACCTTTATATGGAAAAGTGGCCTTCCTCCAAACACACTGTGGAAAAGTGGGTAGAAAAGTCTTGAATCAGTCTTTTATTACTTAGATGATTATACATATTCTAACAAACATGCTTGTTTACAATTTTTTTGTTGTTTCTTTAGCTCTTTTGCATTCTGAATCTCTCTCTTTCCAAGTTTCCACAGCAACTCTGATACAGCTTGATCATTAGAAAGAAATTCTCTTTAATTGATCTCCTAATGTATAGCTTAATAGTAGCTGTTAAGCAGTCTTTTGTTTCCAGGTCATATTTAAGGTTCATATATTTGCATAAAAACATCTCATTAGCTAAAACTAAATATTATTAGTATTTTTTTCCTTTAGTTTTTAATAACTAAACCATTATTGAGGTTTTCCAAATAGCAAATATTTATAGCTTTTAGAAAGAGCTTTCTCTGTAAGCCTGGGTGCTTTGTTTCTATGAGCAGCAAGAAAATTACAGAGCTTCAAAATTTTGTTCACATAATACAAAAAGAAGGTGTCTTTTTCTCCAATTGAAATTTAAATCGACTGTGCTAACTATAGGCCAGAGGCAATATTTAATAGCAAAGTCATAATGAATTAGAAGCTTGTACAAATATGAACAGCAGTGAAAAAAAAGCTAAGATTAAATGACAATTTCTCCACTCCATTGGAAGCAGAAAAGATACAAAAGTACTTGCAGTAAGTAGCAGAGTTTTTAATAGGGTCCTTACCTGAAAAAAAGTCAAGTGTAGATGCATATAACTAACTGAAAACAATATATAGACATAGATATTTGCTTAAATGTAAGAAAATCAATTTGAATTCTATGGTTGTCAGATGAAGAGTTTAAACTCATCATGTGCTCCCTGGAGAAAAATTTCTGATTGCAGAATTAAATTACTGTAAAATGATTTTTACTGAACAAGATATACAAATATGTATCTATATAAACAAAATTTCCTATTTTTTTTCATATGTTGCTAAGAATTGAAATGTAAACTTAGATGAGTAGTAATCGGGAGATTTTCTGGGTTTAGGAAGTGGACTGTGAGCTTTCACCAATATAAGAATCACACCCAGATTTTCCTCGATCTTCTATAACAGACTTCTCTAGAACCAGTTAATATTGAAAGAATAGTTTTAAAATAATATCATCAGGCCATAACACATAAATCATGCTAAGCTCCAGAAAATGTAATTAGCACATATAATCTTTTCTTCTTTTCCCCTTTTCTTTTTTTCTCTCTTATATCCTTGACCTCTGTGTGTCTTTATAGAAACTCTAATATCATTAATATTATGCTACAATTAAAAAGCTAGACAGCACAACAATGCTGCTTGACAAGATATTTTTACAATCCTTTTTGATGTCATTCTGTTGGGAGTGAATGTCCTTTGAACTCTTGCAAATTAAGTGGATGTTCAGTGGATGTATTCTCATGTGGTATCTCTGTGTTATCTGTTAGGTCTCTTCTGCTGATAGAATGAAGGATTGGTTTCCATTTATCCTAGCACCTATAATTTTGTTAAATAGTAATTACTCATGCATGACATGGATTTCAGAATTGGGTTTAAAAACTGGATTTACTCTCACTTTGCAATATGCTAAATGTATGTTTTAGGTAATTTGTGCGAAGTCTGTGCAAGCTAAACTGATAAAAATGCATGAGCCCTTACTTCCTGAACTGTTTTCATTAACTAACATCGTAGTGTAACCGTAAACATGAAATCACCCCCAACATGCGACAGTGTAATATCATTGCTGTTTATATCATACTGTATATTCTCCAGTCATGTTATGCAGGCATAACATCAGGAGTAGAGACTGACAAGTTTTGTGTAAATTAAAATAATTGTCTAGAAAAAGCAGCAAGGCACCTAATGGGGCAAAAAGAAGGACATTATCATAGCATGAATTTTCCCTTGCATAATCAGGTTACAATTTGCAACAGGCACAATTTGTTTATTTTAATTTGAAAAGATAATCCAATTAATATTTGAGTATCCATTTTCTCTGAAAGAACAAAAAAACTACAAGTGTATGAATGTTTATTATTGAGAGTTGCAACTTAATAACCTTCACTGAAGAGGGAAGTAAGGAAGGAACAAACATGGAATTCCTCAAGAATTTCACAGAGGGAGATGCAGTGGAATGCCTTGACACTAACAGGTTGCAACAACTCAAGCAAGCAGATTTTTTTTTCCTTAGGAAGAAGATGGAGGGATTGAAAGAGGAGCTGAAGTTGCTGATAGAAAGTGGTAAAGCCAAGTTTTGTTCTGGTGAGTGTACTGTTTCACTTTGCTGTGCCACCACAGACATGACAAGTCCAGATAACAGATAGGATAGCTGTGAAAAAAGGCTGGAAGAAAACTGGAGAATAAGAGCAATATAACAAACTGAAGGGAAATGGAGAGGCAGATGTTTAATTTATATACCTGCAATAGATATTTTGCTGTTGACAAGAATGAGGAACAGATTTAGAAAATGATTAACTTATGCATAAGAAAAAGGAACAGTTCTTAAAAAAAATAGTAGTTGTATAATGATACCTTTTGTTTTACGTACAAAGGGTATCTGCCAACGGGATGCTCTTGATCACTGAAAACAAGATTTGCATTGCCTTCCCTTGCTCCAGGTTTGTGCACCTGCATTAGGATGCCTTTTTTAAGTGGTGGACCCATACTATACTTCCCACACACACACTCCCCCTGCCTCAAACCAATTGCTGATTTTGAACACAGAATGAATATTTTAATTTATTCTCATTGTTCTATATGGTATGTTGAGATTTTCCAGTGCACAATTCGTTCCCTGCTTTGAAGACGGACTTACCAACTCAGACTTTCTCCAACAGTTATCAATGTAAGTGCATTACAAACTTTCCTGGCTTAATTTGTTAGGTAAAAGGCTATTATTTCCATTTTTACAAATGTCAAGCTTAGGGCTACGGAAGTATTTTCTCAGGCAGATTTCTGTTTCCAGGGAGCTGAATAAAGATTAGATTCAAGATTGTTGACTTGTTTTCATGCTCTAAAAGAGCAATCTGTAGTTGGTACAGATTTTTTTTCCCTGTCCATTTCCTTTTGCATTACATCTTCTGTTTCATCTGTTCCAAACAATCTTTTTTTCCCCCTCTATTTTAGCATTGTCTCTTCACTCCAATCTCATTCGTATTACGTAATTTGTCTCATTCAGCATTACTCAGGATTCAGTTTCCTAACTTTCTCTTTTAACTTGGTCTCACCTTTCAAGCATCTTGTTCCACTTCACATCTTTTGCTAGGTCCTTCATTGGGCCTGTAGTGCAGGAGAACTCAACATGCAACATCTCTAGCAATTGTAAGGCAAGTGACCTGTGGCTGAGAGATTACAAAACAGCATGAGAGGTGAAGGTGGGGATCTAGGAGAAGGGTGGAGCAGGCTGGGGTCAAGATTCTTCTTTATCTGGAAGTTAAGGACCACCATAACTAAGAGCACTTCCAGCAGGATGTGCAAAAAAAGAAATAAGGTGGTTAATGTAATAAGAGTATAGGAGTACATAGTGCTCCCAGAGAAAGAGTACTACTGAAGCACTGAGGATTGATTGCTCTGAAGAACATGATACAATAAGATACACCTTTTGGTTTCCAGAAGGACATTTTAAGTATTCTATATGCTAGAAAAAAATGTGGACTGGAACAAACAAAAACAGTTTCAGTTAGTGAAGTTAGAAACAAAGACACAATCTAGAAAGAAAGATGTTTTCTCAGAAAAAAAAAATGAGAGAAGGATTTTACATTTCTTCCTCAAGAGAAAATACAATTCTAAAGGGAAAAAAAAAAGTATAAATAAGTTTAAAAAAAATGCTGAACGAAATGGATCTCAGATCTCCTTTTAATGATGAAATGCATATGAACAACTATGAAATGATGATTTCTCTTTTGAAATATTTTATTAATTAGAATTATGGTTAGATAAGGTGGTTATTTATGAGGTTGAGGCTTAGACTGTGTAGACTGTAGAGCATTAAAGGTATGGAAATGGCTATAGAGTTACCAACTTCTGGTAATTATTTCCTAATAGTAATAAACAACTGGAGACAACTGGAGAAAGATAAATATTGTATTAAGAATCTAAAAGCTATTCTTCAGTAATCTAAGCTTCAGTTCTGCCATAAGTACTAAAGGAGGCACACATTTTTTCTGTATGTCTGGGAACAATAGCATGGATTTAGTAAAGATGAAATCTCAGCTGTTTGTTGATACAGTTGCAAAGTTACTGCATAAAAGAAATTTTTAAAAAGTTATAAGCAAATCATGCAACTACCATACTTTGTTCCAAGATAATTTGTCTGTAAAGCTTGTCTAAACTGCTCCAAGTAAATTGTTGCACAGCAAGAATGATCTGGTAATTATATAGAGCTGGAATAATCTTGCGCATCTCTCTTGCCAGTTTCTTCTCAATTTCGGGAGAGAAGAATTGTGTTTGAGTGAAAAGCTGCTACTTCCGGACAGCATTGTGCTGTTTACTTGACAAAATATGTTCTCAAGTCTCCAACTCCAGATATCCACAGTAATAAACTAAAGGGAGCTAGCAGCTGTTGTGCTTTAGCATGGCTTAAACTGGCTATAGGATAGGAAAAGGATTTATGGTTATGGATGTGAGCTGCACTGTGTCAGTTCGAGGCTGCAGAATGGGCCTACTTTACTAGAACAAATTTACCTGATGTAGGTGCAAAATAAGTCTGTTACAAAGTTAACAAATCCCTATTTTGAAGGAAATGACACAGACATCAGTGTATGACTCCCCCCTCATCTGCCAGCTTACCCTCTGCCATACCATTCCGGAGACTCAGATCTTGCAGGGTTTTTTACTGAAGCCTGTGATTAAGAGGATGCTGTTACCAAGATAGGTGATATGTACTTCCACAGATGTTGGAGGCAGAGTCTTTAGAAAGTCTGTATTTGGAAGGGTAATAATTAGTCAAACTGTAGTAGCAGTACTTGAATAGCAACAAATTTCCTTACTGCATCATTGCACAAATAGAAAATTGCATATAATGTGTATAATAACTTTCTGAGCATATTCCTAGAAAGCGGAAAGGTCTGGGCTAGTGACCTCTCAAGCTTCCTATGGTACCTGCAACTTCCCATCTCCTGTTTCTCAAAATAAGATTTTAGCATTGTATTTCGGCATTATTATAGACTGGAAAGATGCTGAGGAGTGTCCAGCCTTTTTTCTGAAATGAAAAATTGAATGCCAGAAATAGCATATCCTCCCTGTCAGATAGGAGGAGGAAAACAGAGTATTCAAAGGATCATATCCAAAACATCAAACTTTTGTTTTGCAGTATGACAAAGCTGCACTGACTTGTGCAAAGAGGTAGCTTGCCTAATATTCACTTTCCTACTCTGCTTACTATCATAATACAGTTTAAGTTCATACAGTTAATTTCAATCATATTATTGCCAAAAACAATGAAAATGATGTGTCAATAAAAGAAAGAGAACATAATCTGTTACAAAAAGAAACTTGTCAGTTCCTCATGATCTGGAGTGAGAACAAAATAAGTCTTGATGAAAAGAAAGAATCAAAATCAATAGATCCAATGGACTTAAAAAAAGAAAATAAATAAAATGGGATATTAGTTTAAATGTTGAAGAAAATCAAAACAAAAAAAAACAAGATATGAGTAGTCAGAAACCTTAATTGTTATCATAACTGTAAATGGTAATTTATAACATATAACATCTCTGAAGGACTGTATAAGAAATAAAACTAAGAATAAAAGGAGCAAGAATGTGGGAAAGTCATGAAATGTTACAGTCAGAATTTCAAAGTGTGAGCACAGATGAATCAGAAGTCTGAAATGAACAAAAGAAATGCAAGAGATGTCAATAGAAGCAAGGTTAAAATTACATTGCTTGCAAGGTTTTGGACAAATTGATACTGCTTGAGGGGACAGTTTAGAAGACAAGCATTTTTTTAAAAAAATATAATGCAGTCAATGCATATGTTAAACATCACAGTGAATATCCCATACAATTAAGCATATGATTTCATTTGGAAGAAATAAGTATAATCACAGAATTTAAAGTTAGAAAAGAGTGTTATATAGTCACACCTCTTGTGAAACTTAAGCTGCAAAGTGGCTCATCTTTTCCCCTGTGTTTAGTCTAATAACTCATAAGGTCATCATGTTATGTGGTAAGGTTGAATTGTAAACTACTGGAACACTTTAATAGCTAATATTTTAAATAATTTAGTATTTAATTAAACACTTTTCTGTCTGGAGCATCTGAAACAGAGGTATTTGCAAGTCTACACTAAAGACTGTCATAGCATATCCTTTATAAAATCCTTGCAGAAAGAAAAGCTATGCCTTAGCTATGCCTGGTTTATGGACTTCTGCTTTATTAAGAAACATACTTGCAGAGCCTTCCCTTGTTCTTTGGTTATTACTGGTCATGCATAGGTCTGTTAACCCCAGCAGGAGCTTCGGACAGAAGAAAAAAGCAGACAGGCAAAAAGTTTTTTTCTACAAAGTACAATGAAATCTTAAGGAAGTAATGCTTAAGTAATGCAACGATACTAAGGTTACTTGACGAGTTTTATATAACTCTAGGCAGTCCGAGATCAGTAATATAGAGATACTTTTAAATTCTAAGTCAGGATTGAATTGAATGGCATCCAAGACAAAGCTTTCTCCCAGTGACTGTGCAGTTAAAGCCTTCAGAGTTGAACTTTATTCTAAATTGAGGTCATATATTTCCAGCTGTCTGAAAGCATTGTGAATAGTACCTAAAAGACTGTATACTTTGCAAGAACGGATATCTCATCTAATTATCAGAGTCAAGAACAATTAATGCATCAAGTCAAAACAACAATTAAGCAACACTGATTTTTCCCTGAATTAGGTATGTAATCAAAAGCTTTATAAATTGTTCACAGAATATAGTAAGGAGAAAGCTGAATTTATGTAAGTTAAAAAAGCAACACAGAAAAGCTGTAAGCCAAAGTTGGAAGATATTTCTGAACTCCTGATACAAGAAGCAATCAGATTTGTTCAGCATTCAGTTGCTAAAGCTGTATTGTTGTTAAACTCTAAGTAAAACACAAATATATGTATAATATAAAACTTTAATGTCATTCAAAATATGAACATGGCATTGAATCTCATCTAGCAAGGTTTTTGATTGACAGCTCAAGCTAGAGTTCCCAATCTGAAACAAAAGAAAAGGGAGAAGAAATAAAATCTAGACTGATGGAGCAATCTTGCTCCTATTCAAGTCAATGAAACACTCTCATTCAAGCATGATCAGGTTCCTTTGGTGTTATATACTAAGTACATAAGATTCTCCATCTTTGTCCAAGGGGCTTGCCTAAGCACAAGGTGAAATTTAAAATTTTTCTTGATCTTTAGATTTCAGTAAATGCTCAGTACAGTCATTGCAAATTGTGCTTGTATTAGTGGTGCAGGAGATTTTAGCATCAATCAAGTATTAAGTATCTAAAACCTAAAAATCTTTATTTTGTTTCTATTTTTTTTTTAAATTGCTAATTAAATTGCATTTTCTTATATTTGAAATCTTTTACTATTTATTTTACCAAAGTCTTTATTACTTACTCCTGCTTTTTCTGAAATAGATTTTTTATTTGAATAATTCATTAAATCTACATAAGCATGTGTGGATTCCTATAAAACTTCTTAAAATTTATCAGCAAAACATTTAGGCCTTGGCTTAGTAGGCTGTAAATATATGTCTGGGGATGGGGAAAAAAAAAAGTAAGGATGCATGCATTAAACTTTCTCCATGTAATTGTTAACATTAAAGAAAAGTCTGAGTTTGTCTCCCAGTCTTGGAAACTCATTAAAAACCTCTGTCATAAACATAAAATCCTCTTCAATGTTTCTTACTACAAGTTCAGTTCTGCTTTGAGTATTCACAGAACAGTGCCAGGCTGAAACATCGTACATTTAAATTAATCATAAATAAAGAATGGAAAGCATTATGTTCCCTCATTAGTCTGACCTACTAGGTATGGTGAGATCAGAATTAAAATAATTTATTTTTAAGGTGTGCTTGATGAAATTGACTCTATTATTTTAACAGAAAGTCTAACCATGTATTTTAGTTTAGGATTAATCCCCAACTTTACATGCAGTATCTAAGTCTTCCCATTTTAACCTCCTTGTCAGATGTCATAACTTGCCATAACAAGCTTGAACTTTTGTAAGTAGGCTTGGGAGCAAGGGCTGAATGCAGCAGATAGTTACAAAGAAAAAATTATATTTTGGGTCGAAAAAAAAGAGGGGAAAATCTTTTTGTTCACTCTCCATTTTTAAAGGTTTCAATTTTAAAAAACAATGACATAATTTTAAAGTAATGAGTTCTCACCTATGGGTATTGAAATTCTTATGACGAGATTCTCAGGGACTCATGGCATAGGAAGTTATCCTTCCACGTGTGATGTGTGCTCCTCTAAGGACAGACATCAGGCATACACCTCTCATGGGAAAATGGGTTGTTATTTGCATGTATTGAAGTTGCCAATAATGTTATTACGGCACTGGGGCGATTACAAGATCTTAATAGTCATTCCAGCATTCCAGTAAAAAAAAAAAAAAAAAAAAGCTTCAAATACATTTCAGAAGCAGATATGGAAATTCTGAGTAGCTGAAAAGTCTTCAAACCTCTTTTTAATGTTTTTATTCTGTAAATTAATCTTTGTCAGATTCAAGGAACTCTTATCTACAGATTTTATGTTTTCAAGCTTCCCTAAATAAAAGAAACATTTCAACAACTTTTTAAAGTTTATCATTTATTTAAAATATTTCGTAAACTCAAGGAACTTCAATATTTAAAAATATTTCAATTAATTAGGTTGTCATATAGGAAAACATTATAGATTATTGTTTATAACCACCATAACTACAGTCAAAGGGAGTTCAGCAGCTCAGATCATTGTCAAGTAGTCGCAGTGGGACCCCAGGGCAGCTCTGTCACTGCAGTCAGCCCCATTAATTTGCAAACCCTCCCGGTTGCTGCCTGGTTTCACGCAAACGGGGACAAGCAGTGCTCAGTCCAGCTGTGCTGCAGCATTTGCTGGCCACACACCTTGGGGTGGTTTTTCTTCTGACCAAAACACAAGAAAGAACATCCTTTCTCAATTTCCTTGTGATGTTTTCTTTAGCTGGGGAAAAAAGTTATATTTAAATCAGATGGAAAATAATGTTCAGTTCATTGGGATAACAAATTCCCTCCCATTTTTTTCCCCTTATTTTCCCTCTCTTCGCCATGGTGATAAGTACCCTGTACTAGACATAAACAACTCATCCTATTTCCAGAGACTAGAACCGACTTTTCAAACCAGCTGTTACTCGATTGATTCATATTGCTTACTCTTTCTTAGGACACTTTGTCTTAAAACAATACCAGGTACAAAGAGAATTCATTTCTTTATGAGAAGGAACATTAGTGCACGTTGGAATTTTTCTTTAAAAAAGTCTGATGAGCACTTATTTTATGAACTCACTATTGATCCAAAATTTTAAAAAAAGACTAGAGCACTGATGAATTTCTTCAGGCCTAGAGCACAATATTATAGGAATTATTTTAGTTTTTACCTGGGTGTATATGGAGATTTTACTCTATCTGACTGATTATGTCTGTGCTTCTAGTTTGTAAACATTGGACAAGAAAAGGCTTTCTGGGTCATTGAGTCTAATTGCCTCTTATAACAGACATGGTTCTTTCACAGTTATTTTAAACTCTGTCTTAAATGTTTTCTTTTTTTAAAAAAAAATCCTTTTAACACTGAAGAGTTCACATATTTTTCTTCAGCTTTCATTTGGCTTGTTTGAAGAAGATACATTTGAAGTAGATCAAAAGAAATGATGAGTTCATCTGAGTAGCAAATTCCTGCATGCTTTTTCTTTTTTTTTCTCCTCGGTGGTAATGAGTAAAGAAAATACCTTTTAGTCTCTGATAAGATAGTCTGACTTTTTCCTAATCATCTTAATAGCCCAGTCATCCAGTTAATGAACAAAATTTTAAGGTTCCTTACTTTTTCTCTTCTTATCAGCTGATAATATCTATGCATATGGCAGGAGTTTGTTATTAATTACAATGAATGAACTTGCATTAACTTCCCATTTCCAATGCTTCAGTCCCTCAGGATTAACCAGTTATTCACAGATGATAGTCCTTTTTCTTTGATAACTCATTTTGCTCATCAGCAAGTTTTA
>NW_010583031.1:159257-185498 GCF_000705375.1 Tinamus guttatus | reverse complement strand
TTTTTTTTTTCAGGTCTTGATTTCATCCGAGCTGAAGGGTTTGTGTTTTCACATGTTGCTGATGAAGGGATTATAAATGCCTGTGCAGGCGACCTGCTACGGTACAGAAAACAAATTGGAGCAGAAAACATTCAGATTTTTGCAGATATTAAAAAGAAACATAGGTAAATAGAGCAATATTTTGTATAAATGTTAATGTAAGAGTGATCAGATGTTTTTCTCCATTTTCTGTTTTTTACTTCTATTTAGTGTCAGAAGAGTTAATAATATAGGGAGAACTTCATTATTCAAACAGGGTCTTGTAGTGCTATTAGGGGAAGTGTTTACAGATAAATTTGTACCTATAAGCCACAGGTTGCTGCAGCTATGAGATTTACAGTTGTTTAACCTCTAAGATTTGTAATGGCAGGCTGTAAATATCTTGCAGTTGGTATCAGGTGAGATGTTGTATCATCAAATACATGTCTGTTATGTTTAAAGAAATTTTCTTTCAGGAGGCTAAGCATCCAAGGTAATTATTAGTTATGCAAGCAACTTGCCACATACAAAACATCTAAATCATAAGATTTTGGCACTTAAGAAAGCTTTTCTTTTTTTTTTTTCTTTTTTTTTTGTCATACTAACAATGCTGGTTCCTTCTACTTAAATCAGTGCTGTCTGTGTACAGATCATGTTCCATGATTATCAAACAGAAGGAACTTATGACAGATAAATCCAGCTTCTCCTCTACTCATATTTTATCATAGTAGTCACATGGTACTTTTAGCTATTTATATGTCACTCTTTATTTTTTTTCCAGAAGCACTGTTCAAATGTTATGTATTATACATGCTAAATAACCTAATTAAAATGTTTGTGTGTAGTATATGGGTAATCGTGGGAATAACCTGAAGTTCTTAAAGATTTTCTTCTATAAGCTAATTATTTCAAAATATAAAGGACACATGCAACATAGTCAAATTAAGCTTTAAGGTTCTTCAAAGTGGTTTCTTTCTAATCTTTTCTTTATAGTCTAACTATTTGATAATTCATTCACTCCTTTACGGCTACCCTCCATATGCTAGTCTCCTGTACACCTTATTATATGTATTATATAGTTATCTTAGGCCTCCTTTATGCAACTGCAAAAGAGGAATTAGTATCCTTACTTTTGCGCCCGCACCAGGAGTGCAAACCCTGCAGAACGAACATGTGCTTCTTTACAGGGCAAAGCACAGGCTGCCCCAGGGCTGGCTCCATCCTCTGTCATCACGTATCGTTGTGACAGACTGGCCTTAGTCATTGGTGTTTCTGTATTTCTGTTCTAAGTAGAAAAGAGAAGATGAGTTGTTTAACCTTCAATGGCTAGAATTCTTTCAAAGTTTAGAACTGTTTAAGTCAACATTTGTTATTGCTATAGATTTTAGGTAAAGTGTTTTCCCTGTGGACCAAGGACTGCTCTTTCACAGATAAGAGGCAAGTAATTGGAACTGCTACAGGAAGATGGTTCCTGTGACCATTACAGGTAGTGAGTTTACTTCATGTTAGTTGAACTTCATGAGATGAGGTGCGGGGTATTAATTCAGCTCCACATAACGGATTCTGATTCATGAATGGCCGAACATCCCTGATTCCCTCCTGGAGTTGGGGAAGCTGTGTGCAGCCAACCCTTCTGAAATGCAGGTGTGCTTGATAGATCGCTCTTAGCAATTGCTGTTTAGAGACAGAGAGACAGAGCAAAGACCCAGAGCAGTAGGTCCGTCCGTTATGATACTGAGGGAAATGCTTTTCTTTCCCTTCTCTCTTGTTCATATTGCAGTCTCACTTCCTATTTTAAAACAGAGCGCTTACCCTCTCTTAAAGCCTCGCTTGAGTTGTTCTGACAGCAGGGAAGAGAAAGAAAAGCAGTCTAAACATTCAACAAGATGGATAACAAATGTGTGCACCGCAAGTAACCAGAGGGTCCATTCCCGCTGTTTCCAGTGCTCACGCTCTGACGGCAGATGTCAGTGTCGCCGAGACCGCGAGGGCGGCCGAGCTCTTCCTGGCTGATGGGGTCGTGTTGACGGGAACGGCGACTGCAGCGCCCGCCGATCCGCAGGAGCTGAGAGGTGAGAGCTGGCGTGCCAAGGCCGGGCGACAGGCATCTGGAAGCTGATCTGAATCAGCTTCTGGATTAATGTAGTGGGAAATCTATATATCTGCTTTTCCTGAGAAAAGGAGGGGAAGAAAAGAAACTCGCTTTTGATTGTGGTTTGATTTGATACAGCAAAGCTATTGTAACTGAGGTTCTATTTAGTTTCAGTGGTATGTATCTAAACAACGATTTGGTATGATAAAAATGAAAATTATGTCAAGATTTTATAAAATGGAATGATACTGAGATTGACATTATTATACAAAAAGGTTCAATTTCTGAAAAGATTTAGTATAATAAAATTATGTCATCCTTATAAAAAGTTAATTTAAAGTGAGAAAAAGAATCTTCTCAGTGGAAAGATTGAGATCTTCTGAAATGGAGGCACATGTATGGAGGAAGGGAACATTTGAATTTGGTAACATTCTCAGCTACTTAGAATATTTTCAGAAAGTGTACTACTTCACTGCTAAAGGATTATATGATATTTACATTATTTTGTATGCTGTGAACTTCTTATGAAGGGAGGCTTGTGAATTCTGACCTTTGCAGAAGTGCTTGCATGATTCTTCATGTCTTTCTATTGGCATAGATTTGGACTATCTTCATGAAACTAATTGCTCCCATCTGGAATTTTCATTCTGCATTAATGGCTTATTTTAAATTAGACTAATGGGTTGATTTTGAGAGTTTGTCTATATAAAGAAGTACATTAAGTACATACCATGTATATTAAAGTATATTCACCTGTCTAATTTGGAGTTTGAAAACATGCTAGCTATAGCATTAGCTAAAACAAGTTCAAAAAATGCCACTTTTATTCAAGTGTGGCCAAGTTACAAGAAATATTGGACATCCACAGCTGCCTTTGAAGCAATTTCTGTTCCAAGTTCAGTCATGACTAGTGAGGATCAATCAGCAGAATTAATTAGTGCATGCTTGATCAAACTTAAAACAGTAGTACCTTTGGCAAAAAAAAAATTTGAAGGAGGAAAGATATTAATATGGGCTCTCTTTCTTTAACATATTCTGGTCTAAAACACCCAGTTGCTATTCTTTCTTTATTATTATTTAAGAGAAGAAAAAGCAGATGAGAAGCATACTTTACTTTCTTGCTGTGGAGACCTGGGGCCTCATACACTTGGAATAATTTGAAATCATTCGACTTTTTTGGTATTTACCCATATCATACATGTTTATCAGCATCTAAAAGACATGTTGAACTTGTTAATATTGATTTTCATTTTATATACATTAAACAAACTGTTGGCCAAAGAAAAGATGATAAGAGAATATACTTCAGTTCAGCAGTGTTAAAAATAAAGTGATGGTTTGGGGTGGATACTGAGCTCATGAACTAGTTGGGATTTTTTCATACCATAAACTAGAAATGATACATAGAACAAATCATGCTGAAAGCTAGGTATATTTTAGAGGCTGCAAAATTTCATTGATCTAGTGTTTTCTCACTGCCTTCAATTAATGTCACATCACTTTTAATGCAGATTACATTTAAAAAAATGAGTATAATAAGTCTTAGGGCAGTTCTAGGGTAAATTCTGTTTTCCAGTACATGCATGCAAGTTCCATTGATTTCATGCATCGGAGAGCAGAACGTGTCCTGTAGGCTCATAGGTTTTTTTCTCTGACATGACCCCAACGAGACAACAGTATGAATTATTATTTTCTTTCCTGTTGAAAAAATGTCATTCTCAGTCTTGTTGTCTTTTGGGGTGCAAAGAACAAAATGAATCAGAGTTGGCAGCTGTAATGAAGTACACACATAAATTTTATATTTGGATTTGTTCTACGAAGCAAGAATCTGAGGCTCATGGATTTACGTTACTCAGGTCACAGGATTTTGAGACATTAACAGGCTATCTCATGAGAAGGCTGTTGGCTTAACACAGTTAAGAAAAGAATTGAAAATCAATATTCCAGGGTATAAGGAAATGACAAATCAGGCACATTTGTGTCTCCAGATTCTTAAAAGGAATCTGATCTGCAGTACACAAAAGTTGGTGTTGTCATGGGTGAAATTTTGCATTTCACGTATTTATGCAGTACTGGAAGTTCTGCATTACGATGCTACACACAATTGGGCACCTTTCATCACACTGCAAAGCATCTCTTGAAAGCAGAAGCAGAAAGACAGATGAGATTTTGTCATGTCTCTTTTCCAGCTTTGTTGTGCAGTAATGCAGAAGTCTCTTTGCTGTTGTGTCAGTGTGTTAAATTGACTGATTTGCGATGGGCTATGGGAAATGAGTGTTTCCCTGTCAAGCCAGAGAACGGTATTCAGTATGGTTTTGTTTGTAGTTGTTTTGCTACCTTCTCGTAGGCAACTATCAATGTTACTCTTTATGGCAACCGGCAGGCTTTGCTCCTGCAGTGAGCACCGACCTTCCTATAGAAAAACTTTGGTTTCGGCACGTGTGCCAAGGCACCGTGGTTGCTCACAGGAGCAGGAGATCTAAAAACTTAATGTTGCCTTCAGGTCATTAAGGAGCAGGAATTATAGCTGAGCTTTTTGAATTACAATTAATTTATTTAACAGACCATATTTCCATTTAAGAGGTTATATGACTTTGTTCCAGTTTGTTACGCTGTAAAAAGGTTCTTTGATTGGGGAGAGTGAATATATCAGGTTTGCTGTTTGAGTATATATGCTTTCAGCTTAAATTCCTGATTCAAATCCAGTCCATATTTAAGTGATCAAAGCCTTTGTATAATGATGCCTATTTACTGTTTTCTGTGAACAAAGTGGATGGTCTTGGCTGAGTAACCAGGGGACATTACAAAAACCAACAGCTGGCTCTGGCTGTCGCCTCATTTGTAACCATTCATATAGGGCATCAAGGCTGATTCGCCCTCCCACATTTTGATGGTCTGTTTAAGTCAAAATAGAGGCTGCTGCCTTTGCAGTTCCCTCCTGTAGATAAACAGGAGTTGTAAGTCTCTGATCTGTACTTTTTGTAAGCCCGAGATTTAATGACAGGAAGAAAGTCCTTTGAATATAAAAGCTAAAATGTGTTACAGTGGAGCATTACCATAAACAGTGCTGTGTACGGTACAGTGATTACTGCATATGAAAAAGCTGTTAAAGAAGAGTAGTCGAGCAAGTTATTGGCCCAGTGGTGCTTATTTTTACACTGCTCTTTGCCATTGTTTTCAAGCTAGGAGCATTTGGCCTTTATTTCATGTAACTTGTGCATACCATAGTTCAAATGCTTTCATTGTGCTTTGCAACCAAGCACTATTTCATATGATTTTATTAAAGACATGTCTGCAGATGTGCTGCCACAAGAAAGAGCACAGTGCCCTCTAGTTACAGTTTATTGAAGTAGAGAAATATGCAAGTTCTGTAAATGCTGGGATCTGGTTGTTTTAACATCACAAAATTGTCTCCTTTTCTCTCTGTGTCAGAAAATATTATCAGAGGAAGAAAGCTGAAAAACATTTTAAACAAGGCTGTATGTTTGGAGACATCTAGCAGTGACTGAACGTCACTGTGCAGAAGCGTATCTCACTGCTGTTGCTTTATTTTCTTTTACAAGTTAGAATTTGCATTAACAAAGCCAATAGACAAGTCATTTTACACTAATCAACTTTAGGCCTTGATGTGTTTGGAAATGACTTAAAAGTAATGTCTGCAGCATACTTAATAAGGTAACCGAGGCTTATTAGAGACGGGGCACTCCCGTTGCCTGTCTGAGGAGAGGAAGAGCTGCGTGTGGGCAGCACGTGTCACCTGTGGAGCACAGCAGGCGCTGGATTTCTTGCTCTATGGAGAAGCTTGGGGGTTTGGGGTAGTTTCATCAGTCTCAGGTTTTGTTGTTGCATCTTTGCCCTATAGGGCTATCCTTTTGTCTCTCACCCTTGTGATCACGCCCTGTTTAATCTTTTGGTTCTCTGTTTTTCCTGCTGGTGGGTAATAAATATATGCACAGATATGTGGTCAGTTGTAGCACCTTTGTGAATCTGTGTAAAGCAGATTTGATGTTCCTAAAAGTACGTAAATGCTATATATATATTTTTTTCTAGAAGGGAAGTTCATTAACAATATTATAAATAATTAAAATAGGAATTTTTTTGTTGTTGTAAAAAAGGCTTCCATTACTTTTATTCTTTTGTCTTCAGATGGTTGCAGCAACTGGTTGTCGGTCCTAGATGAAGAAACAGTAGGATGTGTGACCTAAAAAGAATTGTGGTTTAAATGATCCCCTTTCTTTAGTGAAGTAGCCTTCCCTGAAGCACTGTATTCTTGCTTTCTGGTAAACCAACTGGAGTCCGTATGACCACTGCTTGCTTTCCTACTTCCATGTTCCCTGGAATTTATTGTGAAGTCGAGAGCCATGTTACTTTTCCTTTTCATGTAAATAAGGCCCCCTTTTTTTTTTTTTTTTTTTTTGCTTCTTCACTGAAGATGTTCCGCAAGATAACCACATAGCATAAATTCAGCAAAGAAACCTGACAGGAATATATACCAGACCAACTACCATTATTATGCTTTAAACTGATGACTGAAGAACTGTAATGAGCATAGTCCTACTGGGTAGTTCTGTCATTCTAATAATCCCCCCACATGTTTGCAAAAAAGAATATGAGCTAATGCAATAAATGCAGAGAAAGAACAGCATCTTGCTCTTATTTCTGTGTTTTCTTTCTTCATAGGAAGATCTTTCAGGGGTCCAGGTTTCAGTTGTTTTAAGGTGAAAGGAAAACAAGAAGCAGTTAAGAGCCTGCAAGAGGCAGGGTGGCTCCAGCAGGAGGAAATCCTCTGTTAAGGCAACGGACCTCATTTGTCTGGAAGCTGTATCAAGTGCTGCAGCAATGCGATCAGTGAACTGTAGCTCTTTCCCATGTACGTGTAGTGCAGTGGAGCCTCTGAGTGTGATGGTAGCAGTTGCTTAAGTGAGGGTCCAGGGTGCAGCAAAAGCCATGCTGGTCCTGCTGTGCAAAGGCCTCCCGGATCCAGTGTCCCTTCTCACCAGGGGCATGGGATATGGATGAATTTATGCGGGAATGCAGTTGAAGGCAGAGTATTCTGTGCCAAGCAATTTTGCTGGATGTTGATCCCCTGAGAAGGAAGGGGGATATGGGAGTTTTAAACCCATCTTCCCATAGCACTGAAGCTCTGCTCTGAAATGTCCCCAGGAATGCTGTTTTGCAGGATTTCACATAACGACAGAATGCAAAGCAAAATGATATTTTGTTAACAGTTGCTCAAAGCTGAAGGTGGTTTCCCTAAAGAAGCTGTTTTCTCCTCTAGTAAGAGTAATTAAACCATGATCTGAGTTTCTTGACACTTACCTTGATGGAATTTTAAAGATTGGACAGAGGAGGTCAGAGGACATAACTCTGATACTGGTTTTCTTCATTTCAGAGGTTAAACATGCCGTGAAGATTCCTGTGCTGATTGGGTCTGGGGTGACTCTGGAAAATGTGAAGAATTACTTGGATGCAAATGCCTTAATAATTGGTTCGTATTTCAAGAAAGAAGGTTACTGGGCAAATGGTGTTGATCCTGACCGAGTAAATAGATTTATGGATCACATAAGAAAACTGAGAGAATGAGTTTGTTAGCAAACAATGTCTCTTGTTTGTATGTATGAAAAATGAAGTTTGATACATTATACAGAATTAAAACACGAATGTGTACTTGAAGGGCTAGTAACATTAAATGAAAATGCCTATCATCTCCATACATAGTTGGGAACCAAATGACACTATAAAATAAACTGTGGGTAGTTTCTAGGCATCGTATTTCTGAGGTATTCAAATCCACAAATTCAAACTTTGTTGGCTTGTGTAATATACCCTTAATATAAGTAAAATGCTTATGGAGTTTAAGCATTTTTAGTAAATATTCATCAGAAGATGAGCTGAGCTTTCCTTCACTTGTGAGTGCAGTAGGACACCCTAAATTTACAGCTAACAGTATTGTAAATCGGACAAGTTAATTAGCCTTTCAGTTTCCCTATCTGTAAAATGATGATAATAGTACCTACATCACAGGGGGGTTGTAAGACATAATAAATGAATGAATGTATGCACTTTCATCTCCTCAAATGAAGGGCTCTATTAAAGTTCAAGATCATTATTTTTCCATTAGAATTATGCATTTGTTAGAAAAAAAAATGTAATAATTGTATACCATACAAAAATTTAAAATAATTGGGAAATTGATTTACTTATAATACTTATTAGAGAATAAATGCAAATATATAATTACACTTTAAGTAGAGTTGGAATTTATTCAAAATGTTTTCACAATTTTTTTAATAAAGGTTCATTGCTATTTTTCAGCAAGTTCCTACAGCTTTGTACCTCTTCAGACTAGTAGGAATGTTAACAACTGCCAGGTTCCTTCCTATACACACAGGTGTAATTATGATTGAAGCCTTTCTACGAAAACTGAAAGGTAAATACAGATTTTCATTTTTCCTGTAAAATGTGGGGGAAAATATGATGGTCTCAGTGTGTATATTATAAGAGATTGCACTTCAATTTGATCTTTAAGCTCTAAGGAAGTTTAAAAAAATAACAAAGAGGATCTGTTGTGTTGTGGATGTATGAAATGTGGGCATATGTTTCCATTCCTTGGGACTGTGAGCTAAGTTTGTCCTCTGGGACCTCTTTCTCCTTCCTTGACAGCTCTACATCAGACTTCTGCTAATCCTAGTGCAAGTGACATTGTATATACCAAAGCAAGTATAAAAACTTTTTGTGTGTGTGTCAGCTAGCAATTCTTCCCTGAACAAAAGATGCATCCTCCTTACAAAGGCAGAATTAGATTTTTTAGGAAATTTAGTTTTGTTAATGTAACAATGATTCCAAAACATTGTAGCCTGAGACAAAGTCTTCTCTTCAGGTGCTGTTTCTCTGGAACAGTTTGTCTCCCACCTTGCTCCCCTCAGGAGTAGACAAATGTCTTTGGTATGCTGGCTTCCTACAAAACACATTCTTTAAGACCCCAAGACAGCCTTAATGTTCTGTTTACCTCCCTTTTCTTCTCAAGCAGACTGACAAAATTTCAGTGCACAGAAATCTTTCAGGTGCCTGTTTGTTGTGTCTGGCGCTACTTTTTCTAAGACCGTATTTACACAAGCATTTTAATTTGCTCTATGTTTGCATTTCCATCCAAAGACGTTGTTCCATCCCAGCCACTTGTCCCCATCATTTCTCTTCTGACTGCGCTAGTATTTGTGTTTCCTCAGGAAACAGATTGTAGCTGAAAGTTAACCTGGCTTTGTACCAGCCACATGCATAAAGGTAGTTAGATCATCTCGTTTTTCATTCCATTTCCAGCTATAAGTCCAAGCTGTAGGTATAGGCAGTGTGCAAGTATTTGAGGATCTTAAAGATACTTTCTAAATCTTTTTTCTTTGCATCCATTCACTCTCTGCATATTTTGTATATAACCGTGCTCACCAGGTAAAGTGTTGATCTGATTTCTTATCTAGGTTAACGTAAATTATGAATTTCTTGTTACATCTTCCTTACTGTGGGAAAAAATACCTTATGAAATAAAGAATGAATTCAGTCATTAGTAATATCTGTGTGCTTAAATCATACATATTTTTCACCTTTGTGTGTTCAGGACTATTTCAAGGCATTTCACAAGTGGCATATATTTCTGTAGCTGATTGCGCAGAAGATTTAATGATGATTGTGCCACCACATATTATCTAAGAGAACTGTCATGAAGTTTGGAGTTATTTTCAGTAAACGTATAAGGTAAAAGGCTGCCATGTAAGCAGTGAGCCCTAGTCAACGCTAGTGTTGTAAGCAGAGTAAACATTTTAGAGTAGTCAGTTGAAAACTATAACCAATTCACTGATAAAGATCATTCAACAATGATAATTATTTTTAAAGAAACTGAATACAGTTGTCAGAAGTTGCATTCATTGCTACAAATGTGCAAATGTAAAGTATTATTAGCATGTTTCTTGTGTTGGTTTATTTTCATACTCATCCTAAAATCACACAAGTGACTACAACTCCACTGGATTTACACCTGAATGAAAGGGTTGCTAAGTGAAAATTACATCAGTACCATATATAAGGTGCAACTGAAATAATGTCATATACGGTAGTTGTAAGACAAAACCCCAATGAGTTGTTGTTGTGCTCAGAACATGTGTCGAATGCTTGCAGTCTCTCAGTGCTTTGTTTTAGCACTCCATTGTGTAGCACTTGCAGGAGAAACAGGTCATAATTTAGAACTACATTATTACATATAAAGTGTAACTGCAGAATTTAGGGACCAGAAGTGAAGCAAAGCTGATTTTAAAGCCTGGGAAGGTGATTGATCGCCAACTCTTTATCACTCTTTGTGCAGAAAGTATTTGTCTAGCAGTGTTAAGCATCTGCTTGCTTGTTTCACACAGATGCTTTAAATAGAATTTGACCTTTTGTTCAGAAAGTGCTTGAATATTTAATGTAAAAATATTAAGTTATCAGAAAGGCTGTCTCTTTTGGGAAAAGTGTTCAATTTTTATACAGCCCGAGTTCTTAAAGTACTTTGGAGCATGAATAACTTCAGAGCAGAACAAAGCAGGCAGTGCTAATGTGTAGAAACTCCAGAAGTAAATAACAGCTGTTCAAGAAGACTTCTATTAAATATGTATTAATTAAGTTGAAGTGCATCACTTAAATATGTGAAGAGATTATCTTGTGTTAATTTACATTAAAACACACAGCACTTGTTAGCCTCATTACAGCATCCTGAGTGTATCTGAAGCTATCACCTCATCCTACACTGAGCATTTTGTTGGGTGTTGATTGCTTTCGATTTGCCCTTTGAAAATGTCAGATAGTGGCCTCCCTTTCTTGTTGGATCTCTTCTTTATCTCATGTTTTGCTCTTGCATAGTTACTCTTACTATTTTTGTCCATTTTGTACGTAAGAGAAGAATAGATTGTGAAAGTCAAACATCCATTGTTCACAGCACAGTTCCCTAATGTGCCCACCTGTACTACATGTGTAGTTCTCTCTGTTAACTTACAAACAGGCTGCAAGAACTTTAATATCTATTTGTGTAGCAAAATGAGTTCGTACAAAGATTCAGTACCATCTTTAGTATGGAAAAGATACCTGGAAAAATGATGTCTGTTTAGTGAAATTACGAGTAAGTAGTCATAAAACTTCTATCATAAAAATGATAGTACTTTGTGGTTTAAGTTAATATGTAAATCTAAATAAACCCTCACTGCATTCTTGAATACTATTATTGTGCACTGAAAGCAGGTAACTTGAAGAGATGCAGTCCTAAAAAGTCCTGTTAGCCTTGGCTCCCAGGTTTGGGCCTATATACTAACAAGGGCCTTTGCCATCCTACACCTGACCTCCATGAAAGAGTGCTGGTTAGCCCCCAGCTCTTTAGATTTATCTAACAGCAATCCACTCTGGGCTCCCTGCTGCAGAAATAACGTGAGGAGCTAAAGTCATTTAGAGGTTTATTGAGCTGAGTTTTCTCCATAGAGTCATCAAGGAAATGCAACTAGTTCCATGCTTCTCTGTGCTTTTAGTGGGACTTGCAATAAATTGTTCATATTGAAGGGTATGGAGCTTTTCTCCATCTTTTTTTTTCTACTTCTAGACATTGTTTGACACTCAATGGTAAGGATTATTTGAGCCTTTGAACTCTTGTTTTAGGGATAGGAAGCCTGTTTCCCAAATACTGGCTGTTAAAGACCTACATTAATAACTACTAATAACCTCAGTCACTGTGTTCTCATATGGTGGATGGCTAGAAATCTTCTATGGGTACATCCATACTTACTCAATATTAACTGGAAGACATTATGTCGCTTCATCCATTCATACTCCTGACTTCATCTGTCACCAAGAAACTTTCAGACACTCACTTGTTCAAGTCCAGACAGGCCTAGTAAAAACTTACCTTGGATTATTCTTCAGTTGGCAACGTTACTACTTCTCTATCTCAGAGTGTTGCCTTTGGGGCACTGACATATTCCAGCCTTCATAGATTACTCCCTTTCTCCCTTACGCTTTGTTCACAGCCGGAGAACAGTTGTTTCTTCCAATCAGACTGTGTAGAATTTGCAGCAAATACAGAAAACGAAGGCAGCAGCTGAAGCAAAAGTGAGGGTAGATGGTCTCCAGTGAAATGTTGAGAGTAATGGATGATTTTTTCCTCCAGTCTTTCAGTGCACAGAGAATCTTAAGGGAAAAATAAGAACTCTTTCTGCAATGCAAATATGAAAGCCTTTCACCTGAGGCAAAAAGGCTGCAATTCACAACCTACTTTCAGTTTCTTTGCTTACAGTCTGAAATTCTGGAAGTAGGAAGGATAGGGGAGCCTAATATGTTGCTTGTGAAATACTTCAGGCAAGGTGGGAAAAGATGTGTGAGGAGAATTCCCTTGATTAAAAATTACTGATTTTATTATCAGGTAGCGTTATTTTTAGATATCAAAAAGTGATCCTTGTCCATCTTTGATTTACACAACATATTTTAAAATGCACAGGTAGCTTCTGCTTCTGTCCTACTACCTATGCAAAAGGGACTGTCCTACTACCTATGCAAGAGCGATAGGATTTCTAGTTTAGGTGTAGGAGCTAATGATTATACTGACATTAGCACTCTTTAGTGCTTTGCAAACAACATTAAGTGCAAAAATGTTTGTTAAGTTTAAGAGTAACTTTAAAGATCCAAGTTTGCGAAATTTTATATGAGATTAAGTGTTCAAGATAGTAATTGAATTCAGAATTTTGTGACTTCATGTTGTAGTTGCTGTGTTAGCCTCAGCTTCATTTTGTGACTGAGGTCACAAAACAGAGGAGATGGCAATTATGTTTCATGCAAATGTAGGAGGGATTCCAGATACAACAGGAAAGAAAGATGAAAGCAATAAATACAACAGTAAAGAAGGCAGCACAGCAGGGAAAAGAAAAGATGCTTAAGATGCCCAGAATTCCTGCCTCATTGTCTATTCCAGCTTCCTGCTTTTTCATTTTGCCTCTCGATCCTTTCTTGTGCATACGCGTAGATTATAGTATATGCAGAAGACTAAGAATAAGCTGAAGATAGAAACTGACTTAATGAAGACATTCTTGTGACAGAGAAAAGATTCTGTTGTCCACAGATGCGCAAAGAAAAATAGAGAAGCAGCTGCCCTTAGAAAAGGAGTAAAAGTAGGGATGAGCTCCACGTCATGATGCTTTAGTCAAGATCTGAACTGCTGCAAGTCTCTGCATGGGAGGATCTGTTCTTTTTACAGACATATAGCCAAAAGAAAAAAAAAAAGAGTTTTGGGGATACAGTGCAGAAATGATAAAAGGAACAAATGCAGCGAGCGGGTAGGAGGGTGAGGTGATGTGGAGTTAAGATATAGCAATTAAGCGGAAGCTTCTCGGGCCACCTTGGCTGTGGAGTTAAGAAACTGGGCATGTTGTTGGTCAGTAACATGGTTATCAAATGCACCGAGTACATGTCACACACCCACGAAGCGGGGAGCAGTGGCATTCGGGTGAACCAGAGCGGTCTGTTCTCCTCCTTGCACTAGGCCTCGTGCAAACTGCTGCAATTTTGCTGAAGTATTCGTGGGAGCTGATGAACCCACAGGTGTTCAGGCTGAGGAATTATAGTTTGCTAACAGTAAATTTGAGAACTTAATTCATTATATGTTTAACATTCCATTTGCATACTGAAAACCTGAAAATTTCAGGAAAGCTTTTCTTTTACAAAAATAGCCAAAAATACTATAGGATTCTTCTGAAGCTCTAGCCATGACTACAGCATAATCCTGTGAAATAGATCAGTGGCCCAATCTGCTTTGACAACTCCCATGTAACTAAAAATAGGAAAAATAGAAGAGAAAATTTGTAGGACTGGTAGTGGCTTGTATTTTTCAATAATTTATCAACATTCGAGAGCACAGATTTCCTTTGGGAAATATTAGTTCTTAGGTTTACAAAGTGCCTCAGTTGTAAATACCCATAAAAATGACAATTTGGTAGGTTGTATTTATTCTTAAGCGGGTCAAAGGACATTAGCGTATTCTTACTGCGTAAATCTGACAAGTACAGAATTTCTTTATGCTCCCAAATCACAAAAGCACCTCTTACAGTCAAGGAGAAAATGTTGCATTATTGCCAATCAAGGACAACAGGCAAGCATATCGATCTCTACCCAGTAACTTTTGCCCTGCTCGTCAAGTTTTTATCACTGAAACTGGACACATCAAGGGATTGGATTTAATACATTCATACGCTGCTGATTTATTACAAGAAGAGAAATACAATCTGTCCTTACTCCTAGCTCAATATTTTAACACTTATTTTATACCTTGCGTGGAACTTGCTATGATTTTTCCTACAGACAAGGTGTACAACTTTCAGATATCCCTGGATATGCACAAATTTTCAGCTTGCAAAGGTACCTCAGGTGTTATACGTATGCCCACATTTGTCTTTTGTGGTCTTTTAGTCTTGTGTCTAGATTTTGAGAGTTTAATTTATGCACATGGAAGTCTGTAGGCAAATTGCTGTTAGCTTCAGATCAGCGTGACAAAGGATGTGCACGAGGTAGAGGAGGGGCAAGACTACAAGACTGAATTTCATTTGAATTGAATGAAATAAAGGAAAGGAAATATCCTAGAAAGCAGTCATTTCTCTCTTGATAGTGTATGTTTTTAAGTCTTGCTGGCTTTTTGACATATCTGAGCAAAAGACATCAGAGCTTCCTAAGAGCTGGGCAAGCCTTCAGTGGAGTAAGTGGATGTGGAAGTAGCCCATGGAATTACTTCTTATGCTCATGATATTGTTGAGCACTGCAGAGTGCTCTGGGAAGGCCCTAGGCCCCTCTGTACTTTTTCTTGATAGAGTGGGCAGAAGTTTTGTCCAGAGGTAATGTTCAAGGATTCTGTACATTAGTCAAGATCTCCAGATGTCCCAGCCTTTTCTCTGCACGTGAGCAGATCCTTTCTAGAGTGTGCGTATAGCAAAGCTGGCGCTTACTGAAAATGCCTTCTGCGGTGAATAAGGGCTGCACACTCACAGTAAGTCCTCTGAGGCCAGGCCTCTTGTTCGTGTGCTATCCAGTTGGTGTCTACGAGCATTGGATGTGTCCCAAACATTTTTGTTTACTGTGCATGTTCTGACCATCTGTGCAGCACATGCACCACAGGTCTGATAATGCTTTAAGAGGCTGGACACACTGCACCACTCATGGGATAAATTTCAGTCTGTAAAATGCACAACAGGAATATGGCACACCTAGAAATATACTTTTCACTGGGAAGTTCAAGGGAAAAATCTGCCATGGAAAGAAAGTGGGTTTTGGTTCTTTCATCTCCTGACTTGATCTCCTGTCACGGAGACTTGTCCAGAAAACCTTATCCTGCCTCCAGTGAGATTTCCTATTGCATAGGTTTTGAAAGGATCTGAGAAGGCAGCAAAGTTTTCAATTTTGGGAAAAGAGAAGGTCTCGACTGGACTATATTTCCTCACTAGTGTGAATTCAAGCCAGGAGAGAAAAGGAGAGTAAGCAAGGTTGGAGTAGAGACAGGAGAATACAATCTGGAATGCCTACTATCTGATGTCCAGCGTCAGCTGGAAGTGCTGAGCAGGATCAGACCCAAATGAAACTGATTCAGTCACTTCCATGAATTTCTCACCTTTCCAGGTAAATGGTGGTTGCGAGATCAGTGATGAATCACGACATCCTTCCATCCAAAGTGCCTGGGGCTTTTCCCTTCCTCCAAACATTTAACTTACTTGCAGAGTTGACAGAAATGCTGTATATTTTTTTTCCAAATATCCATTTGCCTTTTCATTTATCTGCTTTGATCTAAAGTATAGAACCTGATGGATGCCCTAGGTAAATCAAACATTTTCTGTCTGCCGAAATGGTTTTGCAGATGCTTATTTCATGCCATTACCATTTTTCTGTTTCTAGCAGTAAATCAGAAAGTATCACCCATTCATCCACTTTAAAAGTAATGCCTTTCCTTTGCATAATTACACATACCCAGTGGAGATCCGTATGCACAGTAAATCTATTCCTTTAAAAGGTTTCGCCTTAAGTACCACAGTGACATAAATTGGTGTAGAGCAAATTTATTTATTTAATAGGTTTATTCTTTTAAGTGATCTGATAACTGTTACACTTCCCTTGTTTGATTTGGGTGGGGAGAGCTTTTATTAATGTATCAGAGTTATTTCTGCAGCAGATGTTTATGTAAAAAGATCTCATTCCATACAGGACTTGTAGCAATTGATATGTGTGTGTAATTTATTCTCATTACAGATTTATTCATAACTGGTGTTCGGGGGGTCCTCACTGTACCTCCAGTAGATCCTTGAGAATTAAATAGCTTAACAAATGTAATGAGCAATCCTGAAAGAATTACAAAGGGGAGAAAGGTATTTGGACATTATCTTTCCGAAAGTGTGAATAACATAAGTCAACCACACTATTAGAAATGGGTGATAAAAAAAAATCCAAAAGTAAATGTCTTCCAGTTACAAATATCCTGGACAGTATTTTGGCAAAGTTAAAATTAAAAAAAAAAAATCTCATCACTCTCAGTGAACACTTGTTCATTTTTGTAAGTCATGCTTGAGCTCTCGAGGGTGTCAAACCTAAAGCAGACAAGACCAACTGGTGGAAGTCTGAGAGTAAAATGATGAAATTTTTAGCAGATCCAGACTTATTTTTAGGTTTTACAGAATTATCTTTCATTTCCCTGTGAATGAAATTGCAGGAAGTACCTTTAAAAAAACAAGATTAAAAAAAAAAGTACAAGAAAGGCAAAAAGTAGCAAAACACCAGAATGTAACCAAAGTTGTGCTCACAGACATATCCTCTGTGTGTTTGAAATTATGGCTACAGTGTACAGTGTAATCCTGTAAACATTTACATGAATGTTTAATTTAATGCAAGTGACAATATTCCAGACAGATACATAGTCTGAGGATATTCAAGACTGTAGGTAGGGTTGGGACAAGAGTGATGTCATGTGGAGCTGAACAAAATTTCTAGTGTTAATATATTTTCTGTGGATATATTTTGCATGGCACTGCGTAGGAAGGTGAAATTCAAGGTGGCTATATTTCTTTAGGTTACACAATGAAAATGTGCAGAAAAATTTGAGGGAGAATATAGTTCATAGGAAAGTTTCAGGACTTGAATCTCATTTAGTTAATGAAGGTATTTAGTGAACATGATCAAACTATTAAACCCTATAATTTCACATTACCCATTTCAAAATGTTACCTTTTCCTGATGGCATTACAAATTAGTTGACACTGGTTGTTGTTGTTGTTGTTTTTCCGTATAGTTGGAAGGGAAATTATCTAAAGCAAATCTGAGAAAATATCATGGGCCTAGGGTGGGAAGGTATGTGTGATAGTTACAGATCCAGCAAGGGTGGTACATTAGAGGGAGGAAAGTTATTACATGCAGCTCCACATCTCATGTCCATTAAGGTTACTCTTCTGAGATTTCAGTTAAAGTGAATCTGTTTTTTCTTGTTGTTTTTTTTTTTTTTTGGGGGGGGGAGTCTTTTTCTAAAAGATTAACTAGATAGGGATTGCCAACTGTCCCTTTTGATCAGAACTGATTGTGGTGGCTGTAACCAGATGGTTTCGCAACAGGATTGGGGAGGTTTAATAAAAGCAGGGAAGAGGATCTGGGAGAGCAGGGGAGAATATCCAGCTCAAAAATTAGCAACAGATTCAGTACTGGTGTTTTGATTTCAGTTGATTTACATACTCTGAAGCTTGACTCTAGGTCATTTCTAGACATTGCATTTCACACTGATATTGATCTGCTACAGTAAATAGCAGATTTTTGTTCTGTATTTAAGTGTATTTCAGTCAAGCTATTTCTGTATAGCCTGAGCTGGAAGAACAAGCACTCGTTACTGGTTTAAAATGGTTTGAGGTTTAAGGGCAGGATTATGTGATGTGGTTGCCTGCAATAGCAGAGACTGGATTTGTCAGTGGCAAAGACACCTCCTTGAATCCCGGGTCCCCAGAATGAGCTCATGGGAGCTGCTCAGGGGAGCTCAGGCACTGGAGCTTCCCACTGGAAACCAGAGGAGCTGCCCAAAGTGGGGCAGCAACCTCAGTCCCTACATTGGCTCAATCTTTGTCTTCCCCTGCTGTTTGCATCGATGCTGATCAATGTTAATTATGGCAGTGGGCCTTGTGATGCACTCCTTATAGAAGCCATCCCATTTTTCTATGCTGGTACATTCTCTAATACAATAGGGCCCTCACTGGGGTTCCCTAGTAAACAAATAGTAATGCAAATGGTTATAATAAGGAATACGTGGTTAATAGTATAAGATACCAAACCCAGCTCATACAGTCTGCTGAAGCATCATATGGTAATTCTGTTTGCTGTTACCACTAACTGTGACACACTGGGTACTTCTTGGCAGTTTTGGCCACATGGCAGTAAGCCACTTAACCTTGAGCTTGTACTGAAATAGGTGCTTAATTTGAAAATTATGCTTAGGTCTATGCTCGTTTCTGAATGTAATATATGCTTAATAACTTTAAGCTTTTAAGCATGTGCTTAAAAGCACTTGTGATTCAGGGTTCTTATCCTGCGGGGTTTTTTATCTCACTACTGATCACTGCGCCAAGGGCTGGCAGTCACTAAGGTTACCTGCCAGGTTTAGGTTTCTTCCCTAAACTTGAAGTTACATGTGCAAGAGCTGGAAGCTGCTGCACATGTTCTGGAGTTGAGCAGCTGGCTGTGCGTGTGTTGTAGCAAGGCTTCCCAGCTCCTTAGGAAGGGGACTGGGACTGAGTGGAAGCCACGAGCTAGGAGCCTCTTCAAGAGGCTGCAGGTCCCAGTCCTGGCTGGTATCTTTCTGTGCAGGGCGCCCTGTTGATAAAATGTCTGATATTGGACAGGTGCAGCCTCCTGTGAGGGATTTGGTTCCGTTCTGCTGTTATCTCACTGGGAATTGTGGCTCTATTGTTCATATACTTTAACTGATATAAATAATTACTATTCAGCCTGTGACTATGCACCCCAGGCCTTACCCTCATGAGCTCCAGTGACTTCAATAATATCATAAATTTGTATCAAATGAAGTTTGCACAATGAGTCTCTTACTACTTGTGACTTGGCTTGTTACATACTTTGGTTCTAGTCCCACTTTCAGTTCCCATTGGACTGCATTCCTGGATTTGACTTATCCACGTGCAATTTAGGCTTATGATTGTCTGCGTAACTCTAGTGAGTTCTTCTATTTTGTACCATTTGTGCACAATGTTTGCCAAGCCTGTGTAACAAAACTGTTTAAAATTGTTATATCACCTCTCTTGAGTGTGCACATTGTTTTAAAATGAATTTGGGTTAGTGTAGTCTGTGTTTGCAACTAATTTAAAATATTTAGTATAGTCTCTATTAACAACTGTGCTTTACTGAAATTCCATGATCTACAGCACACTCTAGTGATATCTGGAAATCATGAGTTAGACCCAGTCATTTTTACTTGCTTTGTGGTAAAACCAATCTTAGGACACCACTAAATGGATCAGCTCATGAAAAGAAATACCTTCATATCTAAAATAGGAAGGGGGTTGAGTTTCTTGATTTGTAAGATAAAAATAGACATAGAAGTTAGAACTACAGTATTCTTCTGTGAAGAGAGCATTTATTTCATCGTGAGTTCAGCTGGTTTACAATTTGAAGTGTTGGACATGTTTTACTAATAGAACATGGGGCAAAGCAGCTGGAGTTGTGTCAGAAAACAGGAAAAAATCCATAGGGATTTTTTTAGACTGGAAAGAGTATGGGAAGGGCAAAGAAATAAAAGTACTGTGGAAGAAACCGATGCAGACAATCTTTATACGTTAGGAACTAGAATGATCCTTTAGTGTCTTACCGCCAAGATAGTAAAAGTCATGCTAGATGTGCAATTCCTCCTTTTGCAGGTAGTTAGGCTATTTGTTTATTCAGATGATGGTACTTGTACCTATTTTTTCATTGACTAATTTGCTCCTGCAAAGGGATGTGCATCTTTTTAGGCTATATTCTGATCCTCTTTTAGTGGATTAGGACTTGCATTTCAATAATTTGATTTCTTTTTAATTGTCTAAATGTATGCTGGTGAAGGGCTCTGAATTGGCCGCTGTTGACCCCTCTGGTGCGGTGAAAGGAGAAAGTGTGTTTGAGAAGTTTTTTCAAAACTGTGAAACAGAGAATAGTGAATTGAAAGAGAAAACAATAGGAGTACCAGGAAAGAAAAGTGTAAATTATGGTAAATTGAAGTTAAACCTCATATGAATTCTCAAAGAGAGACAGAGAAGGCATCAGAGAAACACAAGCAAGCAGCATTGCCGCCTCCCCGTGTGCGAAGGCTGCAGAGCGGCCCCATTGCAGGTGCTGCCCGGGCTCCGACGAGGCTCGCGCGAGTGCCCGCGTTCCGGTAGAGCCGCTGCTGTCCCTGTGCACTTAACTCCCCAGTGACTAAGCGGGACCAGAAGGAGCTGGCTTGGCCGATGAACATCCCAGCAACCAAGGAGCCCTGAGGCTGCGCTCATTTTCATGAAGCTCTGGCTATGCAAGGTAACACGCAGCGGTAGCTTTGACCAATCCTCAGCTTGGCTCAGCTCAAAAGTCTGATCTCGTGTGTCCATTTAGCCTGCGTAAGGCAAAGCTAAAGCTGGGGTCGCTTCGTTCTGGCTCACCCGTGCACAACAAAGCTAACATTTTGGGTAGAGACAAGTTTCCTCTCAAGGACCTCAGAGTTTTCACTCCCATCAGGTAATCCAACAATGGAAATGAGTATTTTGTTTTATGTAAATAAAAACAAAAAGTTTGCAATAATTTGTGGTGTTTATTTAAATGACATGCAAATTACTTTGTGAAACTTAGGGGAGAAAGCAGCACAACTGAAACAGCACAATTGTTTCCAAGAATGCCTCACATTCATTTCAAATCCACATACAATATTTCATTCATGCTTAATTATTTCCCCAATGCTAGTCTAAGCATTACTAGTTCCCTTTGTCTTTCTGCTTTTGCATGCAGTGTGATTAGCAAAACTGCTTGTGCTCCACCAACTCCTGCACATATGGGGTTTAGCCTCTTTGTTCAAGGGGTGGAGCAACAAGCAAGATGAACACTCGTGCTGCCAAATTTGGCACACGTGAGCCCTCCAAAGTATACAGATATCACTCGTTTCATTTAAATCCCTGTCCATATTTTGCATTGCTACCATAACGGCAACGCCATTGTCTGGGTGTATTATTTGAAGCCGCTTTTCTCCCATTGTTTGTGTACTGTAATCCTTGAGGTTTCTGTACTCGTCGTGAGCAGCTTACTTGAAAGAAATCACTTAGCTCCTACAGATCACTCTGAACCTGCTGGCAAACGAACAGGCCATGACTAAAGCATGAGACCTGTGATCCTTCTGAAGAAAATCTCTTCAGTAGAGTTTATAATTTGTTGCTTTCATGGGGCTCTGTTCTCAGGGTTTGGATGCAGTGTTATCTTTCCTCCCCCTGTGGATTTTTCTACAAGGCATGATGGGAGTGAGAGCTGAAAAAAGAGAAATAATGCGAGCTGAGGATGTGCACCCAGCAACATCCAGGCGTTTCAAATCCTGGCGAAGGGAGACATCTACTGTTTGACAGAAATTGAGGACAGTTGCTCATTTTGATTGCAGTAAAGTCTTAGCCTTTTATTCTTTGTGGTTTAGAGACTGGCACATCCTGCTGTGGGGCTTTGAGCAGATTTTGCAGAACTTAATGCCTGTCTACTTAGGGCAGAATAAAAGGTGTCCTGGAATTTGTCATAGAAAAGGGGCTTGCCAGTACTTTCCTTTCTAGTTTAGATCATGTGCTTGGTCAATACCTCCGCTCCAAAGGTATCCAACACCCACGAAGGCAGTGTGAAGTTCAAAGTAAAGTCAGCCCAGGTCTCTTGGCTTTGATGGGATTTCAGGCACCTCAATCTCCCTGATAAATTATATACTTACAGTATATAGTACTAATAATAAATTATGTACTTACAGTATATTTAGTACATTAGTTTGTACTAAAAAGTTTTCACACCATATGTACTTACAGTATGTACTTACAGTAGTACATTAGTTGTACTAAAAAGTTTTCACACCGCAGAATAGTACGTAGCATGGACATGTATCACTGAAGTTATTGCAGATACCTTCAAATGTCCCTTCCTCTGTCCACTATAATATCTATTCTTGATATTAGAATACTTTGTTTCTTAACTGAATTTGCAATACAAATTTTAGATAGGATTTTGAACTTTACTTACTTTATGTTTACTCTTCAGTTAGAGGTTTGAGGAAACCTTAGATAGATATCCTACAAAAGAGTGATCACTGGGAGACAGTCTTTGTAGGAGACTCTTTTTCTCTCCTCTCTGGAATATCTCTCTGGATATTTTATGTGTGGCTACTTTTTACCAGGATTTTATCTCCACTTCAGTTGTCGGGCATGTAGTAATTTATAAAGTCATTTCCGGACACTGAATGTTATATTCAGATTTGCTCTATCTCTTTCTGAAAAGGTTACAGCATGGCTGCTCCGAACCCACAAACACCATTTGTGAAGTAGGGTGCTGAGGAAGTAAAGAACAGCATAAATGACTATTACAGTTAGAGTCTGTAAGAGCATAAGATAGGCAGACAGTGCAGTTAAGGATATGCCTTAAATACCTTTAATAGCTTTCTTGGGTAATGCTAGCTAGCACTGTATGCTTTATTCCAAAGCTCTAGCCCGTATTTTTGGATCATCTTTCATTGCTGAGATGATATAAGGCAATTAATAGTGTTTTGTGACCTTCTGCACCAGTACTCCGTCTTTTTGGCATTGAAACTGATTTTGCCCAGCTTGGCATTTCATCACCTGAGAGTGCACAGGAGATCAGAGCAGCACTTTTTACAGCAGTAGTGGAGTGATTTAGTTCTGTTGCGCTCTTCAAATTCACCCACTTTCCTACAAGCTGCTGAGGCAAACCTCTTCCTTGCTTAATGTCACATAAGGTACATAGAAGAGACAGATGTTCTATAACTTCCCTTCTTATGCAAAAACCTGTTATATCGTTTATTTGCATTCGATTAGAAGTCAGACCCTGATGCAGCAAATGAGGAAAAGATTTGCCATAAAGCATATGCTTTCTTTGTAGTGAATCTCCGTAACTTGCCGTTGTCTTCCTGTAGTGATTGGGTTGTTTTTACTGTATTATTTACACTTCCATGCACTGAGATGAAAAAGTATTAATGGGAGAAAATTGGAATTAGATTCCTAGTTTTAGAAATTTGGTCGTTTTTCACTGCAGAGTTCTGGAGAGAGCACAGTTCCTTTCAGAGTCATTCTGTACTTGCATAATTTCCCATACTAAATGTTTTTATTTTAAGGACTTAAATGTTGTATCATTACTCTTATCTTACACTCATTGTTGGTTTAGGTTTTGCCTTTTTTGATCTTTCAAGTGCACCAGTTTCTTGATAATCCAGAGTATAATATAGCTCAGAAGTTATAAAACTGTATTGTTTTTCAAGAAAGAAATGTTCGATGGTAAGTATAATATGAAGCGGAAGTGGCAGATTCTTTCCAAACAGATGCTGCTATTCCTGTGAGCCTTTAAAAGCATGTTTGCAAGGGTTTTATCCAGTGAGAGGGTTTGTCTGAAATCCTAGGCATTATAGCATAGTGTTTCCCCAGCTTTCGCAGGAAAAGATGCAAATGCCTTCCTCTCCTAAACGTCGATATCCGTTCTTAGAAATCTGTGTTTCATAACTATTACATGTGTCCCTTTTCTTCGCTGTGGACCACTCCATCACACATTGGGGAGAACACATGACATTTCCTATGTGCTTTGATGAATAATATTGTAATTAAGCCATCTTCATGAGTATCCAAGTTAACGTGGACAAAATAGAAAAATCTCAGAGTATTTTAGGTGCTTTGCAAACTTAGGCATGTGGATCTATATTACTTATGCATGCTTCAAGCTTTGAAGTTTTTTTTTTCTGCCATTATAATACTGAGAAATGTACATATGTTAAGAAAGTGCAGCTGGACAAAACTGAAAGTCTGTTACATGCTTGCATAACCCTTATGTTTTCTCAGCGAATCTTAGGGGTAGAGGAAGATATAGGTGAGCAATGTCTTCAAGTTTTTCTGTCCATCAGGATCAAGGTCATGGTTTCTGTGGAGGTAGCAGATATGTCACGTAATTGCAGAAGGTATTTCAGGGCAGTTCCTCCAGCCTTTAGCCTGCTCGTGATTGCCAGTTTCGCAGACCCCATAAGGAGCAGGCTGCAAGCCAGGATGAATCATTCAGTTGGTAGCAACAGCCAATCTCCAGCTGAAATCTTTCCTGCCGCCCTTTGGCCTGTCTCCTAGTATGTCAGAAGCTGTGAAAACATGCACAGTGAACCCAGCACTTTTAGGACATGCTGGACTTACTGCATAGTTATTTTGGGTTCCGACATATGCTAGGAAAGGATGTAGAAAGCTGTAAGGTGGCTAATCAGAATGGAAAGCCTAGGTACCATTGCTGCAGCTGATTTCTGATGCATGCCCTGTGGCCATCTGCTTGGGTTATGTGTTTAAAGTTGTGGGGGAAGTACTGGAGAGTTCAGTTTGCTTTTAAAGGTAGAGTTTCTAGTAATCTGAATGGGGGGGGGGAATAATGAGCTAGTAAACATCCTGATAAAAGTATATTCACTGTATATGAATAGCAATGACATCTACTATTTATAAGAGCCTAGCATGCTACAGTGAATATGGTGAGATGATCAGCAGGATCTGATTTGCAGCTGGGTCACCATGACCTTCCCTCAGTCTAACAGGATTACTAGAATTTTAGAAATATGCATTAACATTTCTCTCAGGTACAGCACTAATTGTTTGTTAATACTGGATCCGAAATGTGGATAAATACATGTCAGAATTACAATGACAGATCCACCCAGAATGCATAATCCTGTAAACGATAACACAGCTGGCAGAGATTTGTCTGTTCATTTATTTTGAGGTTGTTCTTTCCCAAATGGCAAGCGTGGTCCTAGACCTTGCTACATCTAGGTGCCCGGAGAGCCACGAGATGGAGCTCTCTGAGCAACAAAAGCTCTTTGGAAGATGCCTTCTGCAAGAAACGTGTCTTGCTCTTTCCATAAGACGGAGAATAGGCCCTTTGCATGCATTTTTACCCATCCTTGTGGGATTTGTGATGTGCAGCAGTAGTGTGAATAAATCAGAGCTCACCCAGGAAAAATAGATGTGCCATCAGGTGCTGCCTGATAACAAGTCTTAGTCCCGCTGACTAAAGTGACCAGGTTGGCTCATGGCTATCAACCTCAGCAACATCCAAGTTTCACTGAGGGCAGTATCATTTACAGTAGTACTTGTAACCACAAAGAATACAGTCCACATCATTTTTGTTTTAGTAATTTAATAATAGAAATTTAATAGTAATTAGAATTGAAATTTAGAAACTTAATGATAGTAACTTGATAATAGGGGGGGAGGAAAAAAAAATCTAATAAGTATCTGCTGATGTGGCCCAAATGTGCTATACCAGGTTTTTTTGGACTGAAGGACTTGGGGAGGCTGGTAAAACTGTCCTGCTCCGGCTGGCAGAGGCTTTGCAGGGAAGTGGTCTCCTTGGAAGCCACCTGCAGCTGGGATCGTGGCGTGACACTTTTCAAAACACCTGGCATTTTGGTTCTTTGTTCATTTTGCACATTACATTTGCTTTTTATATCCAAGCTATAAAAAGGAAGAGCACCGGCACACCTTACCACATTGAGTGGTTACACAGAGAGTTATTTTACATCACCATAAAGTACGGAGAGGTCAAAAAGCCCCTAGTGTCGCCACAGGAAAGAGACTAAAATTGCGGGTTATTTTCCTTTCTTTCCTCCTCATCCCACTTTCTCATTCCCTCAGCGCGGGGCCGGCGGGAGATGGTTTGTTTGAAGCAGAGATGAGGGCTTGGCCGGCCAGGAAGCCAAACCCGCCTCTCTCTGGGCGGCATCAGCTTCTCCGGGCGCCGGCGGCCGCTTTCGGAGGGCGGCTGCGGGAGCCGCGGTGCGGGCACGCGGAGAGCGGTGACTGAAGGGCACAAAGAGGCCAACGGGCCCCGCAGGCCGC
>NW_010583031.1:128192-144723 GCF_000705375.1 Tinamus guttatus | reverse complement strand
TGATATATGCAAACAAGAACATGACGTTTCTCAGGTTTGGTAAAGACGCTGCTTTTGATCTTTTACCTTTGTGCTTCTCAAGTTGGCGTGGTTTTTATCCGGTATCAAGGCTGATCTTTCACCAAAGATAACATTTCAGCTGTCTCTGAAGAAAGCAGTGCAGCTTGGTGGAAAGCCCCTTTGGCTGGGACTCTGAGAGGTTGTTTGCTGGGGGTTCCTCTGCTTGATTACTGGGTGACCTTAAGGAACTCACTGTCTCTCTTCTGAATGCCTTTCACTTATCTGTTAATGGAAAATGATGTGTTTAAGAATATATATACAATAACTTTTTTGTTCCAGGGGACTGAAACATATACAGTAATGTTTGTTTTTAATTAGACCTTGCCCAGGAATGTCGATGAGAACACAAATATTTTTGTATTCCTTGTTTCCTACTCAGTGGGCAGGAATGATTTAGGGTGAAATCCCTCTGAATCTTGAACTGTGTGAGTAAATGGGGAAAAATATCAGTAAATTCTTATATCTGTATGTATTTCCAATTTGGGTAACAGTATCAACAGTTATTCTTTATGGGATATTATTTTTATCTGGTAAATGATTACATTTAATACTAATGGCTTTTACTTCTGTCTACATTTATTGAAATCTCGCTGGATTTAACTATTTTACTTTTCTAAGCAAAAATGAGGGGACCATCTAATCTTCCTGCCTCGCTCTTTCAGATTAATTTTAAGCCCTACATAACCAGGTCTTTCAAAATCTTGCTTCCTTTAGAGCAGTGAGGTGTACAAAAAAAAAAGCAGAATATGCTATTTCATCTCAGGAGAAGATGAAGCAGGGAGGAAGAGCAAATGCTTCAACTCAGGAAGGGAGGGGACAGGGCAAAACAGTCAAGCAAATGCTGTGTTAGAGCAAAGACTTGCTCTAGAGCAAATACTGTATTAGAGCAAAGGCTTCCTGTTCTGTGCCTCCTCACTAGGTAACTTTGGTTCATGGAGCAGGCTCTTTTACTGAACTGCACTTACATCAGTTGCATATGCAGGAACCAAGTCAGTTATAAAATGCTAAGGGCCCTTGGATTACTTTGGTTGGTTTCCAAAACGGGGCTTGCTTGCTTTCCCAAGCTTTAGGCCATTTTCTCAAGGAATCTGTATATAGAAATACTTATTCCATAACCACAGTGAACAGCCTTCCATTGCCTGGCAGCCGTTTACATTCTTGAGGCTTTCCTCCCGCTCTGAAGTTTAACTCTGCAGGAGCCTGTGCTGCTGCTGAGCCTAATCCTCCTTTCCCAGCTTCACGTCCCCAGTCCCGGCCCTGTGGGACTCGGCTGTTGACAATGGCTGCAGCGCATCCCCTTGGGTGGAGGGCGAAGATTAGCCCTGCTTTGCACGACTGATGATAAGTAGCAGTGAGGATAATAAGGAGCGCTCTCATAGTGCTTTACATCTTCAAAGTGCTCTGGCGATACTAATTAATCTGCCAAGCAGCCTTGTGACAAAGGTATGTGTTTCTACTCTACATAACGTTAACTGTATTATATTGTTATGCAATAAAACAATATTGGATGGTGTCTTCAGATAAGAATGAGGAAATCAATTAACCAACTGCTGTCTGCTTGTATTTTCCACACCCCCACCAGATGAGACAACTTCAAAGCTGCCCCATTTCTTTTGGTTAGCTTTGTAACATCTGCAGCCTCTGGCAGCTTTTAACCCTGCCCAGAGGGTACTGTTTCAGGGCCACTAGAGCCAGAGTTAAAGCTGGGCCATCTGGTTGTGCTTGAACTGAAGAGCCCCAGTTTCTATGCTGCTGGTGCCTTATTTTACTTACTGTGTTGCATGTGTCCTAGCCACTAAGGGAAAAATAGGTCACACACTGCGTGCATGTGCTATTCTGACATGTCAAGAAAGAGTGGATCTGCTCAATTTTAACTGCAGGATTTCGAAACCCTTCACTGCAACTAAGTTACCTGCCCCAGTACTCCAGAGTCTGCAATTTTCTGTCTGCATGGGCTGCTAGAGTGAACTTGAGCAATTGGTCAGTAGATGGGTAAGTCATCATATCCATAGGGGGAAGATAACTCTCATCAGACAGATTTAAAGATAGCTTTTGAATGACCTATTGAGGTGATTGTGGGTACATATCTTAAAATACAAGCTCAGCAGCAGCTCAGAATGTGAATAAGAAAGTTAGGACGTATGAGGAAGGAAAACAAGAACAAGACAGTAAACTTTGATAATGTCACTGAACAAACCCAGGCTGCAGCTACCGCTGCGATACTGTGCGCAGTCTGCTCAGTCCATTTGATTAGTCCTTTTTGAGCCAGGAAGGGCAGAGCAGAGATAGGAAGGATGCAGACAAGGATAACATAGTATGAGAGAACATCTCTGCAGACAGAGATCAAATAAAGAAAACTTCAGCCTGGAAAAGACATTAACGGGGAGAGCTTTAATAAGGACTGTGAATGGCACAGAGAGTAATAAGAACAATAACATTACATAAAAGTCAGGGTGTACCCATTGAAATCACTGAGGTAAAGGAAGCATTTTTTCACACAATGTAGAAGTGAATTGTGAAGCTTATTGGCACAGGATGTTCTAGATGCCAAAACAAAATGTGTTCTATTAGTGATTAGGCAGATTTATGGAAGAGAGGGCCAGCAAGGATCATTAAGCACGTTAGACCAGATGCAGCCACTGACTTAAAGTCCTAAAATGCTGGCTGCCAAGAGACTAAATCTGAGGAAGTATCACTGTGTCGTTGCCTCTTACACATTTTCCCTACCCATCTCCAGGCAGGTGAACTTCTGCTCTCATTTGTTACGGTGATTCTCATACTTCATCCCAAACGTGCACTGAGCACAAATAATTTTTGTAGTGTTGTGCCAGCATCTGTGCTACTGCAAGTAAAATACAACATGTGCTGCCAAAGTAATCAAAGTCTGAAAACAGTGCAGCACACTTCATGTTATAAGGAAAGTGTTTCCTGTAACAGGGAAGACCTGCCTTTGTGTCTGTTATGCCTTCTCAGGAATGGACCTTTCTCCCTGAAGACTTGCCAGTGTACAAATAAGTGATTAAGCAAAGCATAGCAAAACTGATCTTCAGTCAGATTTTTCCTATTCTCTGATTAGACTGCAGAGTCAGCATGGAAATTAAAATGGTCTTTATTACTTGCTCCAAAGAGAAAAGTCCTTTATCATGATGTCTTCATGCCACCTGAATCCAAATAATCAGACACTATTTTGAAAGAAGTAATGCACCAGTACAGTGGAGGTTACATTAAAATACCATCATACTATTGTTTTGTTGGGCAGAAGGCAAAGTTATTTTACAGAGAGGGATTTTGTGCATCATATACTCACTCAGAAGTTCTTCATATTTTCTTTTTGGGATGTAAAATGTTCTCACAGAAGTACTTAAAAGTTTGTGTGAAAAACACACATCTTTTTTTCTTGCTGTCCTTCCTGCAGTCGACTCTCGGATTGCAGACGTATTTGTCATGCAAAGCTTGTTGAGCACATTTGGTGAGATACATCGTGCTTTAGGAAGTTAGGAATTTTCCACATGCCAGCATACATTCCACGGACCATAGCTATGTGAGTTTGACTCCAGGAAAATTCAGCCTCTGCAGCACAGAAGACGCACAAACTCCCACGGGGGAGTGGGCGGGAGAGGACAGGCAGGGAGGGGAAAGTTCAAGTGCTGCAGGGTGGGAGGCAAAACTGCACTGGATGTGATCAGTCTGGTTTGGCCAAAACAGCTGTTGATACCACATCTGGATCTTGAAGTGCATGCAAGAGCTGCCTCTCGGGAGCTGCGTTTGCTCATGCTCTGTTAAATGGTCAGCTGCCCTTCCAGTGCAGGGCTCTTCCCTGTTCCCCAAGCGGGAGAGGGGCTGCAATCCCTGTGGGCTCTATGTTTTGTTCATGAATCCCCCACTTTTGATTAATCACTCCTGAGTGGTGAGGACACTAAAAGGGGACAAAGCTGTGCAGAGGAGGAACATTTTAGCAGAGTCTCTCGAACTTGTGATGACTAAAATGAGCGCGTGCTTTGAATTTCCTTCTGTGACACCATCATGTGCTGGCCTCTCATTCCTGCAAGTCTCCAGGGAGAGAAAGAGACTCTCAGTCAAAACGATGAACACTCTGTAAGTGTCTTCCTGGAGTGCTAGCAGACGTGAAGCTCTGGGAAGGACCGTGTTTGGGCAACAGGGCCCCATGAGACACCACAAGGCTCGCTGCATCACAGACCCCGTTTTTATGAAAGCAATGTTGTGGTCAAATAGAACAAGCATCCCTGTGGCTTTGCCACGTATCCAGAGAGCAGGGTTAGGAAGTGCCCCTTCGGGAATGGCAGCCTCGTGTCTAAACACTCAGCTAGAAAGCAGCAGCCCTGGGTGCGCTGGAGTCTTGCAAAACTCCTGCAGCTATGCAGGCTGGAAGATTTCACACCTCTCTGTGCTGTGCTCTGCTGCAAAGGAGTGAAACAGAACTGTGTCAGACTCTGCAGCTGAGGGAGGCTATGGAGCAGAGAGAAAAAGCTGTGTGATTTGATGGGGTATCTGAGCCACATAAATGGTCTATGAACATCATTAGGTGCCAGCATCTGACTTTTCTAATGAGCTTTTGAACCAAATTTATTGCACCGTGGCACAGGTATAACAATATTGGGGAAATTACGTAAATTTAACAGCAGTGCTTTTCTAATATGCCTCTAACTGCTGTGTTACAGAAACACCAACAGCAGTGGTGAAGTCTTGAAATAGCAAAGCAGCCGTCTCTGTGCGTCGTCCTGCCTTGATTAATGCCATAGCTGTTTACCAGTTGGATTTCCCAGGTCCTGTCACCACTAAGGCTGCTTCCTTGCAAACAGGTGGCTGCAATGTGTGACATCCTGCATGTGTGGTGGGACCTAGCACAAATATAAGGGTTTTTTCTCAGCCTTCTGGTCTGATGCCAGGCAGGCCAAGTTTTCTGCTGGCTGCAGGATCAGGGTGATTGACACTGGCCCGTCCCTGCTCACATCTAGGGGCTAATGTGTCTCTCCTGCACAAATTGAAGCAGAGATCTATGTGGCAGAGGCCCTGGAAGGGTTAAGGCACAGCTTTTCTCCTCCCTTTCCTCACTGTTGTGAGTAAATAGTAGCAGCTGTGTTAGGAGTGTGGTGGGGAGTAGGTAGATCCTGCCAAGTTAGGAAAAAAAACAGCTCCTGTGAGACAAGAAGCACCTGCAAGGCCTGAGTGGCTTCCTCCTGCTGCAGCTCTGCTGGGGTGGCTGCCCGAGGGTGAGGGTGACCCAGTGAGTGCTTTCTGCTTTTCCTGGGGGCTGTGGCTCTCGTGCTGCTGCCAAGGCTGGGTGTCTGTCCCTGTCCTGGCACCATAAGGGAGCAGGGTTGGGGTGTGAGACATCTTAGAGAGATGCATGAGAGCCCTTTTGACTAAGAAAGCACTGAAATGGTGCTGGGCTGCCTAGCAGCTGGTTGGTAAATGCTTAATGCTGAAGTCCCTTATTTGGAAGTAGAGAGAAAGTGTTTAGGTTATCTGAAGCTTGCTGCTGAGTAAGCCTTCCTCCAGACAGGCGGTGGAAACAGAGGAGTTGTGACCAGGATGCTGGCAGTTCTGTCTTGCCCTCTGGATTTGCTGGCTTGCATGCTGTACCAGCCCCATTTAAGCCATTAAATGCTGTCACAACAGTCGAGGAGAGCTGTAACAGTCCCTCTGTAAGTGCTGCTTTCCTGATGGGAAGCCCCAGGCACAGGGATTGTACTGCTTGTCTGGTGATGTATAGGAAGAGGAGGTGGCACGTGCACTAAAGCATCAGTCCAGCAGGTCACACAGAGGTTCTCCCCCTGCACACACACACACTCTGTGTGTAAATACAGGATAGACAAAGAATAGCTTCTTGAATGACAGTGGGACTGCAGCCGGTGCTGGTTCTCCTTACAATAAATTAGCTATTTGAATAGCTGGATGAACCTGTTTGGGGAAAAATTCACTTGGTATGGGACAGGATGTATTTGATGATATCTTAGCTCTTTCTTTGATGCCTGGATGATCTATTTTCACAATCAGAAGATACATCCATCCCGTATCAATTAGGGCATTAATCCGAGAGATGAATTCATGTCAGAATAGATCAAGTATCTCTTGAATCTGTGTTTGTGCTTAGTGTGGTCACATAGGCTAATAGTTATTTGGGGAAGTGTTTTATGGGAGAAGATTCCTTCTGGTGGCTTTGGATGGGAGGAGGATAAAATAGTGTGAAAGGCCTCAGTGTCACATTTATTCCTCTATCTCTGGACTTTTTATAAAGATGAAAACAATAAGACATCTCTTTGTACCCTATGTGTAGTTATTCTGATTTAAGGAGAGGAAAAAAAAAAGTGACATTTTATTTCTGATTGTTCGCTGTTAGAGGAAGAGAGGCCTGGCTGGCCTTGAGCTAATGTTTTTCCCTTCCCAAATCCTGTTTTTTCTAAGGCTTCTCACCAAAATGTATTGTTTTTAGGATAAAAGTATAAGGACAAAATATGCTTTCATGAAATAGAAACCAAGTGTTCTTTAATCAAAATAAATAAGTAATTAAATAAAAGAGGCTAGACAAAGCTAGGAGGAGCGTTCCACCAGGCGAGCCCTGGGAGCCCCAGCAGTGCAGGGCTCCCTGCTGCGGAGGGGAAGCCGGTGCTGGATGGCACGAGTGCGGCAGGACCGTGCAGGAAAGGGCAGATCCAGATCTTATAGTTAGCTCCTTCTCTTTTTCTACCCTTCCTATTATATGGAACCGGAGAGATGTTGTGAAACTTGCTATTATTGCCTGTGAACCGCTTACGGAAAACCTACTTATGACTTATTTCCATTTCTGGGTCTGACTGGAAAGAAAACAAAGTGCCAACTTCAAAGGGAGTTCTCAGTGTTACTCAGCATTAGATGCTGTTTCCCTGCCTGCCTCTTCTCCCTTGGTTGCTGTCCCAGGAACTGAGCCCTGGCTGCTCTTTCAGCTCGGGGGTTTTACGAGATGATGCTCAGGCAGGAGGGGCTCTTTCTGACACGTGTGTGCTGTACCATGATTTCCCCTGCACGTGACACACAGCAGAAACCAGACCTGGCTATTAGTTGCACCCTGTCCTTTACCTCACGATGTGGAAACAGGAACTCGCCAGAGGCCTCTGATCACCCCTTTCAACAGGGATACGGTAAAACCAGGCCAGCGTGGCCTTCCCTGTGGTGGAAAGGATTATCTGAGATTAGAGTGGTCACTGCTGGCACCTGGGGACCCATGTGCTCTCCCACCTGAGTTAGGAGTGGGCTGGGCTGAGCTCCCTTTCTGAGGCAGCTTCCCTTAACCAGCGCTCTTGGCTGCTGCTTCAGCTGGGGAGGCTCATCCTGCTCATCCTCACTAGCAAACTGTACTCGGCATGAGCTGAGGAGCTTGCTCTGAGCCAACAGGGAATTCCTTCCCGATCTCTGGGATGTGGCCCGAGGCTGTGGAGAGCGTCTCCAGTGCTCAGGTTGTGGTTGGTTGGGCAATTGTTTCTTGGGGCTCTTTTGCAATCCTGTGTCCTCCATGGAAGTGACCGTAAATGCAGTTTAACTTCCTCTTTCTCTCAACTCCTTTCTTAAATATCGAAGGTTTAGAGAAGAAAAAGTCAGAAAATAGAAGCCTGTGTTTTTAGTCTGAGATAAAGCTCAGCCCTCTGCGCTAAGGTTGGGGCCATCTGTGCTCATCAGTTCATTTTGTTAACCGGTAATCCCAAAATGAAGAAAATGAAAAAATACCTTGTAATAGTAGAGAACTGAAGGTATCATGGGCTGTGGCAGAGCCAAAATTTCTTCCTGGATAAACTGTTTAAGTAGCTTGGAGCAGTAATTTGACAGTGAAGCTGGCTCGTGCTCCTGCCTTCGTGAGCCTGGGAACTGTGCTGAGTCAGCACCGTGCGCTTGACTTTGTGGTTCTTTGGCTTTGCTCCCAGGAAGGCTGGTTTTCCTTGAAGCTCTTTGACCCTTTCTTTTCAATTACTGCAAATGAAATCGCCCAGCTACCTTTCATTCTGCTTTTAGGATTGGCTACCACAGTAACAGCATTTTCCCTATCCTATTGACTTTGGAGAGCTGATGTGGATTCCATAATTGCATGGCCTTTAACTCTGTTTTTCAATCATTTTGCTGGAAAATCCCCAGCAATTTCAGCAGGTCTGATGTTAAAATTCCAGTTTTGCCTGTCTCCTTCAAATGCAGTTGCTCTGTTGGGTGCTTTATGATCCCTTCCTTTTAACCAATTTCTGGTAATAGATTTATGTAGCTTTAAAAAACAAGAACAAAAAAAAAATAGGAAATGCCCTATTAATACACTGGAAATGGAGTGGAATCAGGCTGGAAAACTCCAAAATGGGCTATAAAAGCACAAACAGCAATGTAAAACCCATGTGTTCAGCAGGCTGTAAGCCAGGAGCCCCAGGCTCTAATCCCAGTCTTGAGCTCCCAAGTTTGACTAAGAAAACTAAAGAGCAGAAGGGAAAAAAGAAGAGTCTTTGTTTAAATTTCTTCATCTTTTCCTAGGCAGACTCGTCTTACCATACAGATTAACAATTTAGAAGTCACAGGCTACTTGGACCTTCCATGTGAAATGTCCTCTCAAATCTCCTCCAGCTGCAGCCTCTCTGGAAGTCTGTGGAAATGCAAGTGCTAATGTGCATCCTAGCTCCAAAACACTACGTGCAGACTAATACTCAAAATGCCAGTGTTTGTGAGGGTAACTAGGCACCCTTTTACTCAAGGGTATCACAGCTTCTCTATCCTTGACTCTTTTCCATACCTGCTTTCTGTAAGGAAGGGGAAGGTGAGGGCTGCTGGAAGATCTCTGCCTTTAAGGAAAGGCCATGAACTACCACACATACGCAGAAGGTTTTCCTTTTATTTTTGGTTTCCTGACTAAGAAAAGGTCTTGCTTTATAACAAAGGTTTTTTAAAAGCTGTGACTGCTTCTCATTAGTGTATAAGAACAGTTCATAGCTCTTTTGGGGCCTGTTAATAGTAAGACTTTATATATATATATATGATTTTAAAAACTGGTCACTAAGAGGACTATGGAGTAGATTGAAATCTGGAATATATTTCTGAACCAATTACTGGGAGGGAAATGGGAGTTTTGCCTGACTAAGGAGTACAGAACAGGGACTTCAGTATGGAAGCTTATTCGACAACTGTACTATTTTTGGCTTGTGAATTGTTCTAATGGCTATTTATTTTTAAGGTCGTTTTCTGTTTGCATTTTCTATACACTCTTCTGGTGGGTGGGAGACATTATAAAAACAATCAATGCTTCTCAGAGTTATCTACTGAACTTTAAGAGGGATGGGAAAAGCAGAGATTTGTGTACTTATTACTTTAAAAAACAGAAACATCTGTTTAGGTCATGAAGTTTGTTGACCCACTCTAAGCTATGTCCCCACCGGAAAAATACCATTTCTATTAACATAAACTACCACAGAGGATTGCAAAAGAATTGGAAAACTTGGTCAGATGAAAGAATGGGATAAACAGAAAGGAAGCATCAGATTTAGCATTTTTTTCAGTTGTATGCACCTTAAAATAGCAGAAGGAAAACCAGAACATTCATTCCATGACTGAGGAGTTTCTGAAAAATTTTTAAATCAAAGCATGTGTCCTGCTTCTTAAGACTCTTGTTAAAAAAACAACACACTTTGCTGTTGTGTTTTCTTGGCTTCTTCCTGTTGGCCATGTCTTTATTCACTCTCAGATAATACAAACTCATTTGACAGTGGCAGTTTACAAAAAAGTAACAATGATTATTTTAAACATAAATTTAAAAAACCTCAGTCTGGCCATTTGGCATGCAATGCAGTATTTGAACCAGATAATGGTAAAGAAATAGCTTGCAACATTGGAAGCATACTCTCAGCCATGTTCCTTTTCCAGAATATAAAATACACAGTACAAAAATACACTAAGAAATAATTGAGATTTTGTTGTAGAAATGTCTGCTGCAATACAATTGCTGTTGTCTAACTTGCAGTATATTTATTCCCACACTATAGTAGGATAAAATATTTGAGTAAAAACGGTCTATTTCTAACCTGACATGAACTTAAAAGTTCAAATTAAGTTAACTATAAAATCTTAGGCTCTAGTCCCCAAAAAAACCACAGTCGGGATCTTAACTTGAGCTCAGTGAGACTGATGCAAGTGAGATGAGCACACCTGTAAGCATCCACTTCCCTGGGGCCTTGCTCAGGAAGCAAGTAGAAGGTGAATTGCTGCACCTCATAATATCCTAATTTAAGGCATTTTCTGGATCTTCCTTCAAGACTTTTAGCAACTCCTCCCCGGGCTACTCTCTTATCTTCAGTTAATGAAGCCTTTGGTAATATGGTGAATATACCTATTTTGAGATCTGCACTTAGTTTAGTCAGCTTCAGGAAGCCTCTTCCTTACCTCATTCCTCTACATAAAAACCTTATTCACCCTCTTTCCTCCTCCTCCTCCCTCTCTGCTTACCTGTCATCACCAAAATTGCTTCTTTTCACAAGAGAGCTGAATGCACCAGCACTTTGCAAAGGCTGCTCTCATCAAGCCTCATATGACCTCTCTGCATTCAGAGCACAATTCCCTTAGTGTTTCCAAGGTTCAGAAAACCTAGCGTAGAAACCAAAGCCTGGGCTTATCTTGCCATACAGAAATGAGAAACTGTCCAGCTGGGCTTGCACACATTCAATAAGAATTTTTTAAAGTAGATGTAATGCTTGTGGAAGATGCCAGCCCTGGAAGTTCTCTGTTTTCCACAGAGAAAACAGACCCCAGGCATCAAAAGCACCAGGTTTCTACAGTGCCCCATCTGGAGGTCCTTTAGACTCAGAAGCCAAACTCTTACCTAGCAGACAAGCATTTTTAAATGTCTTGCTCCTTTTCCTTCCAACAGCAGATCTCAAAACATTTAAGAAAAGAAGTTAGTATTGCTTCATTTTTTGCAGACAGGAAAACTAAGGCACAGAAGGTGAACTCATCTGGACCAGCACTAATCTGCAGGTCTCCTCTACCTTAGTCCTTGCTCTTCACTAAGCAGTTTCTCTTCCTGCTTGTATTATATGACATAAATTCTCAGAATTAACAGAGGCAACTTCCCAACCCTATCCCCAAAACACACAACACAAACAGGGGCCAATATCCGCCTTCCCAGGCATGGCCTCCACAGACAATATCAAGAAGGACATGCATTGGAGGCCAGAAGTTGGCTTCCCAGTTTCCAAATGCCCCTTGCTCCCAAGAAGGTCAGCTATGGAAAGACGACCAAGATACTTCTGAGGTATAAAACTCTGTTTCTGCTGGCCACTGGTCTACTTTGTCATCATCAGATTTGTCACTGTCGTCACCACTAGAAGGTTCCAAACCTGGCACGGCAGCGTGGAACTGCTCCGGCTGCCTGAGACCGGCCTCCGCCTCCTTCTTCTTTTCTGCCAGCAGCTGCCTGTGGCACAGGTTGCAGACCCTCAGCGGCTTGGGGGACAGCCGTGGCATCAGAAACCTCTGCCTAGAGCAGTCTCCGCACACGACAAAGCCACACTTGCGGCAGTGGTGCCTTCGGGTGAGCGTGGAGAACTTGGTCTGGGTGCAGCGCATGCAGATATCGGTTGCCTTGTCCGGGATCCACGGGGCAGCGTGCTCGGTGGAGGGCTGCCGGCCCGTCTTTGTCAGCAGATGCCTGATGCACTCCTCCAAGTGGCTGATCCACTCCTTCCTCTCTGTGAGGGAGGCTGCAGAAACCACAAAGGACTTCTTTGAGGTTTTAATCATCCAGCGGTTCTTCATCTGCAAGGTGTCCGGCAGCGTCTCCAAAGTGACATCTTCAAGGGGAATGATGTGCTGGGAATTGTACTTCCTTTTGTTGATCACTATGCTCCCGTACACGAGAATGTCGTTGAAAAGGAAGAATATCCGAGGCTTGGGTTTCTTGCGGCATTCTTTGGTTAAAATTCCTTCCCCTAAAAGGACCCTTCCTGGCACAGCTAAAGGCTGCCCAGATGCTCCGAAGCAGTTTTCCACGGCAGCGATGCGCTGGCTGTTGATCTCGGTGTTTACAAGATGGTCCACCATCTCCGACTCGCTCTGCAGAGAGGAAAATAAACAGAGTGGTGAAGCTGCACCAAACACTGGTAACAGCAGGAGACCAGTAGCGAACTTACACCCAGGTGAGAAATTTCTAAACTAAACTGAGATTACGATTAATCTCTTCATTGTTCTTTACTGTGGAAAATTGCTTTTAAAAAGTAATAAACACAAGCTTCCAGCTTGCTTTAGTGGCTAGGTAAAGCTGTTCAGTTTAAAGCAAAGCAAGCCCTCTGACGCAGAATCACCTGTTCTGATACAGCCTTTTCTACCACTAAAACTGTGTTCCCATAAGAGAGGAAGCAGGTTGCTCTAACACACCTTTTATGTGCTACTTTTATGGTTATGGGACTACTTGCACAGGAGTTACTGTAATGATTCGAGGATACCAGCACAGCTCCTTCCTGTCCCACCCTCTCGGTGCTGATGTGGGGAGCTGCAGTGCAGCATCGTGCTCGTGCACCAAGCTAATGCGTGGCAGGTGGCTGCACACGCACGGAGGAGATCCGCGGTTTTGGAACAGGTCTCCCATTTCTGACTCTGCCGTCTGGGGCCAGAGCCAAGGTAATGTTTTAGAAGAAGATGCTAGGATGCTCTGTGGTTTGTTGCCTCTCATCCTCCTTGAATGATGAAGGGGGAAAAAAAGGCACAATCCACGTGAACAAACCCACAGAAGCCAACACCTGCCTCCATTACCCCAGCTATGTTCAGGCACGGCTGCTTCCAGTTAAAACATGCATCATTCTGAAAACGCTCTGACCTCTGCTGAAGGGGAAGTACAAGAAAGCAGGCTCGGGGTTCCCTCCCACACAGTTTTTCCTAGTGGGATTTTTAAAAGCATACAGATACTCTGAGGCAAAAGCAAATGTTTTGCTATCTATGGTTTCTAGGAAGGGAAGCAATGTATGTTTGCAAGTTCATTTTTGCTGATTTGCCCCTAATTCTCTCTGTGTTTAATGGTAATGCCCCTAAGACTATACTGGCTAACGTCCACGAGAAAGTGAGTCATTTCCTCTTAAAGCGAGGTAGTTCAGAGATCACGAGGTAGCTCAGAGATCACAGGAATGTGTGTAGCCCTAGTTTCTATTAGCATTTCATAGAATCACTAACACAGAGCCTCTGTCCAGAAGTTTCTTCCCATCCTTTTTGTACTGAACCTTTACAGCTGTGGAGTGTTGGAACCCAGATGGGAAGGAGAAGAGAAAGAGGACAGTATGCTGAGTCCTGTGTCTTTGGGATAATGATGACTTACATTCTTGTCTTGGCCTTCACCCCAAAGCACTCCTTCAGACTGCTAGAAGGGAAACCACAGAGTAGCTGTTCAAGGTTGCTCTGTGCTGTTTATCTCTTGCCTGAGCCATTTAATAGAGTCCTAAGAGTATTTTTATTGGGAACTGGTCAGGATGTGCTGAATTTCATCTACTGTCTACAGAAAGTTGAGGCACTGGTTTAGCCCTAGGAGGAAACCTGAGTGAAATGACTCCATCTGCAGAAATGGCTTTCACCAAGAAGAGTTTTGTTGCCGCTGCTTCCAAAAAGCTGGTGCCCATGGCTGCGTGTCAAGGGGATTTCTTGTTAATCCATGGAGACAGCACCCTTGGCAGCACAGGGCCTTGTTGGGAGTCTGCCAGAGCGCGAGCATCACCTCCACAAGCCCCGACTGCTCCATGACCATCAGTCCCAGAACTACCTTACACAGATTTCTCTGATTCTGACATCATGAGGTGAATATGAGCTGACAAGGCGCTATGGTGCCTTGGTCTCCCTCAAACCAGAGGGATTTAGAAGCGGCTCTTGAGTTCCTTCTGCAAAGATTTATTTCTTCAGGGTCTTGAAGCATCAGGCAGATTTGATGGAGTTTGACAGGACTAAGTATACTCACTCATGTCTTTCAATAGGAAATGCAACTTAAAGTTAACTACAATGTATATATTTACAACAAGAAGCATCAAAGACTCGGTAGCAGCATAAGAAACTACCTTCAGAGGAAGTCAGAGGAATGAGCAGCTCCAGAGTAGGGAAATGTTTCTGAAAGCTTTGTGCTTTCTGAGGAACAAATGGAGGGAGAGAAGGAGGCCGGCCTTGGCATGCTGAGTGCAAGAATGAGCCCATGCCCCCCTCTCTGGAGAGCAGTGCTGAGCCAACAGTCTGCAGTCACGAGATGCTCATCATAAGCGCTCCTCCGAAGAGCCAGATGTGGAAGGGTGTGATTAGATGAGCAGTGGCTGAAGTAATGCCCTAAAGAACCTTCCATTTCAATACACAGATTCAGAAGCTACATGACGGGATTTATTATTTGTTGTCAGGAGAGGAGAAAGACTCCCCTCGTCTCTGTGATTTGCCAGCCTGACTGGATCCGTGTATTGAGGGACCAACTCTGCTACAAGATTTACATACAAGTCTATTTTGGGTTGCACAATGCAACACTTTTTTGTTTTCTTCCTTTTTAATTGCAAAAAAAAATGGGCCATTAATGGGTTGAAGTACAAATAGGAGGGCAAAATACAGTCCACAGCTGTACAGTCCACACTAAACTCCCTGACTTTGAATAGCTGGAGTCTTACCTATGCTGGATGTGTTGTCCTAGATTTCTTACCAACAAAAGCTTGGATGGGGGGCTTTTGAGGGAAAGGAACACAAAACGGAATAAAGGAAAAAAGAAGAGAAATTGCAGGTTGGAAAGCTTGGTGTCGAAAAGCAGCAAATGCAACAAAATATTTTAAGTATTTTCGGGCACCAGCAACACCGATTGGGATAAACCAAGCTGTTATTCTTGCTCTCTCCAATGTCAGCAAATGACCCTTGGGTTCTGATTTCTGTCCCTGACCACCACCGTGACATCTCCTCTCCCCCTGCCACATTAAGTGGTAAAGACTCTGGGGACTCTGCAGGACTTGTGGGGAATGAAATGATTTAAGGAAGGTTCAGTATATGCAGTGGTTAGAGGCCTAAAGGAGGAGCAGTATGTAAAACAAATCCTGTAGTCACAGCAGTACCTAGGAGTTCCTAATTTCTCAGTTATTAATGCTTCTGGATTCGGAAGCCCCCGCTTTTTACATAAGATTGCATCTTTTAATTTTATTCTTTATATTTTAGAAGCATAGTCCACACTCCCAAGGGAGTGTGGTGCATGAGACAACTCTCTTTTTGGAGATCACCATGTACCAGCTCCTAACGGTAGTAAAAAGTGTGTCGGCAAAAAGCCAGAAAATGTGAACTAGCTCATTTTCAAACATTGTTGCGATCCAGATTTAAACTCCACCCTATTTGATTTATTTTGGTAAATATTTTTGTTTGCTTGTCCAAGTTTGTTCTGCCAGGTCAGAAGGATTGTGGTGTTTACTAAGTAATACACATACAGGCACACTTATGATAGAGGCTCATACAATGTTATCCTTTTATGTTTGGGGGAGTTCGTTTAAGTTTCATTTCACAGTGTCAGCTATCTATAACCATCAAACAATAAGCCCAGGGCTATATTAAGAATTTAGCCCTTTAAGAATTTAATTTTTAAATTAAGAATTTAATATAGCCCTGACACTGGTGCAAAAAGAATAAATGTGCCAGTGAGGGCGGAAGGAGGTGCTTTACTAGCATTCTACTTTTACAGGAGTTTTTGGCAGGACGTAGAAAATTTGTTTTATTTTGTCATGACATGTTGATCCTCGTATGCAATCAGTTATTGTGCAGTGAATGTGTAGCTCAGTGCTACTGGTATTCAAACCGAAAAAATACCCCATTTCTTCCGCGTGCAACTCCAGGAGACAGTTAAATCTTTTAACAATGAACTCTTGTTAACCTGTGATTATAAACAGCTACATTGACACGTAACAGGCAGCACCTTTCAACTTAAGCTCCTGGGTCAGTGAGTTGGGTATGTTTTTCAGGCCTGTATGTATCTAAGGTGAGTGGCTTAGGTAAAGATCCTTGTTCACTGCTGCACCCAATATCCTTCAGTCCTTGCTGTCAAATCAAAGTGACAGACTTTGTTTTCCTTGCATACCTAATGCAAGGGATGGCCCATGAGGATCTGTGTGTAGACAGAGGATCCCCAAGTCAACCAGCAGAAAACGCCTGGACCCTTAAGCCTCTCCAGGATCCTGCACGAGGTGCCCGTTCCTTCCCGCCGCGCTCACGGGACCCTGCTCGGTACCTGGTACTTGGGAAGGCCGCGCCGGGCCCCGCATGGGGAAACGCCGCAGCCCGGGCGCAGACGGGCGAGCGGAGCCAGGCGGCTTTTCGCGGTGCTGCCGGGCAGCGGGACCCGAGCGCATCGCTCCTCTGCGCGGGGCTCCCACCAGCACCAGCGCGGCCCCCTCGGGTGCCAGGCGGGACCCCAAGGCGGCTCTCGGGCTAAGGGCTCCAGGAGCCGCCGCCGGGCCGGGCCCTGCACTCCCAGACGAGT
>NW_010583031.1:109533-127904 GCF_000705375.1 Tinamus guttatus | reverse complement strand
TGCGCGCTTCACCCCCGTCTGCCTCCGCGGGGAAGCGGCGCTAGGCGCAGAGGGGGCCGTGGGGTCGGGCCGGGCCGGGCCAGGCCAGGCCAGGCCAGGGCAGCCCTCCTGCCTCCCGCCGCTTCCGGTCTCCTCCTGCCGCTTCCCGCGGAGCTTGCGCTACCGAGCACCGCGCGCGTCTCCCCGTCGCGCTGACGGGTTGCCGCGTCACGGCTGTTTCCCGAAGTTTCTGCGCGAGCCCTCACGGGAGCCGCGACCCACCAGGTGCTTGTGCCTCTGGTCCAATAGTGTATTTTGTTTTCTTTTCTCGTGGAAGATGCCGCGGGACAGGCTCGGGAAGGCCACGTTCAGGGAGGTGGTGTTTGGAGTGGGACAAGCGCTGGCCCTCGTGGGCTCCCAGCTTTGCCCCTTGCCCAAGGAGAAGCCAGCCCCGCGGCCTGGGCCAGGGCACCGCGTCTGGAGAGCCCTGCTCTGCTGGAAGGCCAGTCTTGGACAGCACATTTTTTTTGTTCAAAAGTAACAGCAAATATACAGAGCCCTGAGCTAAACATGTCAGAAGTTGCCTTAGATGCCAGAATGATTCACATTTAGCCAGTCATAGGCTTTTAAGACCTTTTTTTTTTTTTTTTTTTTTTTCCCTCCCTCATGTGCTGTGACCACTTTGAATCTGCTCTCTGGTTATCCCTTTCCTAGTCTTTGCTGCAGGGCACGTGTTCCCGTGACTAGCTGCAGCGGGCTCACCTGGGCAGCACCGGTGACGTGGTGGCCGAGCGGAGCATTGGGCTGCTGGTACCGCCGGGGTCTGGAGTTGTTTTTGCTTCCTCAAGTCATCAAAGCTGCAGGCGTGTTCAGGCAGCTGCTGCCCAGGACCAGGGAAGCCTCCAAGTACGTGCTGTGCCGCCTGCTTTAACTAGTTGCACTTGAGAACTGCTTTTTTTTGTTTGTTCGTTTTATTTTTGGAAACTTACATCCTGGTTTCAGTGCCTTGCGTTGAAATATGAACTCAGAGTTTACCCAGTAACAGTTATTTGATAGGCAGGTTCAGGAGCTGTCTTTTTTCCCCAAGTTGTTAAAGTTAAATGTTTGTGAGACCACTCAGAGAAGCTGCAGCCCAAATTACCAGCTTTTAAAATCTTTTTACCTTTCTCTCGTTGTATTATCTGATCTATTACCTTTGGCATTTTCTCCAAAAGCACTTGTTTCTCAGTAGCAGAAATACCTTGCCCAGTTGGGATGCTATAATTTCAAAGCAAGTAAAGGAAACTGCAGCTGCTCAGGCTGAGTCAGCCAAAGGTAAACTCTACAGGGGAGAAAATGGCTCTTTATTATCTTCTAGTGGAGAAGTTACTACCACAGCCTGCAGGAAAAGATTAGGTTATAATAGTAACAAAAACATCTGGTAAATTCTGAGCACAGTGTACGCTTAGTGCATGTCTAAACAAAACAGGCATTTTATAAAATTATTTTGAATAGAACTCAATTTTTGACTTCAGTTTAGGATGCTAGGAATCTACCATAGTCATAGGGTAGGTGGTGATTTTAACTAACTGTGGAGATTCAGTGTGATATCAAGGTTTTATCCAAATGAGTTTGGAATAGACCTATCACTTAATGAGTAAGTCAATGTGTTCATTATACTGGTTCCTTAAGAGTGAATAATCTCTGTCCCATGCTCCTGTTCAGTGTCTGGAGGCATGAATGTTTATCCCAGTGGACTCAGTTGATCAGCCCGTTTTAGAAATTTTTGGATTGCTGTATTTGATTTGGATTCCTCTAGCCCTACCAGCACTGTATGTATCCTTGAAAAATGAAGTGCTTCAATGTCTGACTGCAAAATGGCTTCAGATTGATGCACCTTTCTGTCAGTACAGATTTAAACTCTGGGCTAAAAATGTCAGCTTGCAAAGTATCAGTTCTAAGGACTGGACTGAAGCAGCTGCAGACAAACCAGCCTGAGGGTTGTTGTGTCCAGGCAGCTTCTCCTAAACTCAAATACCCAAAGCTGCTCACGTTTTGAATTATTCCTAGGAATCTGGCTGCACAATGATTGTCAGAGTGATGAAAATATTCCTGAAAGCAATTCTGATACCTACTTACCCCTCAGCCTTTCATGTAAAGAAATATTAAACAATAAATATCCTTTTCTCTTGTTAACATCATGGCTGCATTTTGCATACGTGCAGAGCTTTAATCTTAGTGTCTTGAAGTATAGCATAAATTCTAATAACCATGTGGTGCTTTATATCCTCTTTACAGATAGTGAAGCTGAAACACGGAGAGTTGGATACGGTCACGTGCAGCTCGATCACTGAAGTGAGTGATTTGCCATCATGTTCAGCATCAGACCAGCTTCGGCTCAGCATGAATCACCAGGAGGCTGAGAAGAGCCCCAGGAGCTCCTGACTCACAGCCCTGTTTTCCTCACCACACGCTCGGATCCCAGCTCAGAAATCTCATTGATCATTGAAACTACAAAAGTTGTTGTATGCGAAGAGCGCAAAAATGCTCACATTTGCAGAGTGTAAAGTTGGAAGTTTGTGTCATGAGAGCGTTGGTGTTTGCTGTGTGTTGTACTTCCCTGCGCAGGCCTTCAACGCTGCTTCTGCTGGTTATGTGTGCCCAGTGCTTGGCACTGTGCCCTGTGTCTAGAGCTGCAACTGCAGTGCTGAATGACCAGTCATGACCACAAAGGTAAATTACGCAGGCTAAATTTAAATGCTGTGTAAATTGCACAAAGCCATTCTATTTTTAGGCACTATGCTTGTGTTTGTACTAAGGTTTGGCAGTTGTCTGCACATCTCAGTACTGTCAAGGGATAAGGTATTTTTCTTTTTCTTAATTTTCAGTGATAATTAGACGTGGTGAAGCGTAGTGGGAGGGAGGAATGCTAAGGATTTGCCTAGTAAGCCAATTTCAGTTTTAATAGCTTGTTCTATTCACAGTGGCCTGTGATCGCAGAAATGGTAAGAAGATATGATCCGAAGTGAAGTTTTGGATCAGCGTGGAACATGTGATTCCATTTAGGTTCCCCTTCTCAAATCTAATATTCTATGAGCATTTTATCACTGAATAGCTCTTTATACCATCAAACCATCAATGTGTGTGTCATGATGCCAGACAGAGCACACGTAAAACATGAAATTTGAAAACTTTAAAGTGTGCGCGAACCAACTCCACCAGTTTGCACTCGTGAGGTCAAACAGGTGGGCAGGAGTGTGGTGGATGTGCCAGGAGTGCACACTGGGCACTGGTGTCACTACTGCCTCTGGGAACACGAAGAGGTGAGCGAGAAGCTGCTGCTGCCAGGATGTGGCCGAGCCTGCCCTTGCAGCACAGCCCTGCCGCGTCCCACACCACCGTCCTTGACCTTGCTTTTCTGAGTGCCCAGGGCCGTGTGTCCCATCACAGCTCTGGGCTGTCCAGTTAAAAGTAGCAGCTACATTTTATAGCTGCAAAGTGAGCTGATCCGAGCAAGAAGGGAAGAGATGGACTCTGCTGCCTGGGGCACCTATGCTGGGTGGTGAGGAAAACAGTAAAACTTTTCCTTGAACAATTTTTACAGTAAAAACTGTTTTTTCTCAAAATAATAGCGGCGCTTATTCTCAACAGCCTTGGTGGACACGAGCACATCCTATGACTGACATGCTGCAGAGATTGTTCAGTAATTGTGTTAGTGCTGCAAATGTTGACAGCTATGGAAGCAACATTTCTGTAAAAATGCCAGCATCATGAAATTGGCCCTTGTCAGGTAATGAGAGATTGTTGCAGTGTTTCAAAGGAGAACATTTTTGTCCAGGCTCCTTGACCTGTTTTTCTCAGGCAGTGTAACTAACTCATGGTTCCTTTTGTGTTCAGCAGCACATATACTTCGTGAACTTCCTGTTAGTTTTTTGAGAGGATCGATCATCAAGGGTCAGTCACCTTGAGTTTGGCTGTCTCCAGTGTCACATGAGGGCTGCCTGGTATGGGGACACACAGGGAGGAAAGCTCAGGAGTTTGCTGTGTTCTAAGGATGGGTGAGTACACACATAAGCAAGCAGTAAACTTGGCAAACTGCCAGACCTCCATTTCTAGGTGTTGTTTTTCTAGTAATGGAAGCAGGTTCTTATCAAAATATGAAAAGGGAAGGTGAAAAAGGGGTAAGAGTTTATAAGATGCCCAAACTGTGAGAAGGTGCAGATAGCCAGTGCATTGAGAGGTGTAACATTAGAGAAACAATATATGAAATACATGTGGGGAGGAAAAAAACTTTTCTAAAAAAGCTGCTGAAAGTGTTTTGCAGCTTGCTCTGACAGAGTAGTCCATCTTTTGGGCTCGGCCTTCCTCCCAAAATAACATTATTCTGTGCATGTTCTTCATCTAAACTTTTTTCTTACTTTTGCTGTTCTGTTTAAACAGTGATCTCATATTCAGAGCATGCTTTTATTGCAGAAGATAAATCATAGTGAACAATTATTTCAAACACTAAACTTAGGTAGATTAACTATTTCAAATATTAAAACTGTTGAAAAAGCACAGGAACAAGAGTGAACAAGAGTGTGATAATCATCAGTTAATTTAAAAAGATGTAAATGCGTTCACTTATGATTGACTGATTAGTCAAAGACACATAAGTTTCACTCAAAAGTCCTGCTTTTCACATGGATATGGCTTCTGTTTACATGAAGAACATGCCAAAGGTCTCTCTTCTTCGGAGCTTCTGCCCAGGCTGAGCTGTGTCTTGCTCAGAAACGTAGACTGCCAGGGACCTGCATCCTGCCCTGCATCATTGCCTCGAAGGAGGGCATCATAGGAAGTTTTGTGCATTGAGTGTGTAATGCAGAGAGTTCTGTGAAAGGGGAAGGAAAAAGTAAGGAAATATTTATTTCCTTTCATGCTCTTCAAATGTATGAGTAAACAAAAAGGCAGGGGGTTTTTCAAGGTGTTCTACTGGCCATCAAAAGGGTAAACTGCAGCTTGGCTGAGAATCCTTTGGCACGTTGGATCTTTAAAGGAGAGGTGCTGAGCTGAAGGAGGAACCGCAGAGGTATCTTCTGTGGTAGAAGGAAGTTCATTGCCCTCTAGAAAAACTGTGTCACTCACTGAGTTGTGCAAGGTTAGAGATGTGACAGAGACCAGAGTGCAAAGGATGAATGTGAAGGATCACATCTTAACTTGAAGAGTGAAGCTTGTTGCCTCTGTGTAATAGGAGTTGTGTGTTTGTCACTCCGGGGATATCTGAAGGAGGAGTGGAGGACTGTGCTATGTGCTGCAGGTCAAGAGACTGTGCAAGAACTGTCTGCACACCTGTGGTACCATCCCCTTTCATGGCCCTTGGGCAATGGAAGGGGCCTGCAAGAGTTAATGTTTTCTGAGAGTTCTTCCTGGCTCTGCTGAGATATGCAGAAGGCTCTGATTTTGATTTTGTTTTTCTTGCAAAATGAAATACTTTACCCTCAACCCTGAAGAGCAGCTGGGGGAGGCGGGGGAGAGCACCACAATTTGGCTCTACCATGAGCTTTTTGAATTTATTAGCTTGGGAGCCCCCACAAATGCCTCAGGCCATGCACCTCCTCATGCACCCAACTTGGGAGAATCTTTTACTACTACTGAATGCATTAGCCTTCATTAATACAATTAGCATAATAGTGATTAGAATTCATTATTCCCTGCAAAAAGATAAAGCCAGTAATACATATCGCAGAATCAAATTCCTCAGCTCTTTGTCTTGGGATTGCTTTATTTTGGAGTTATTTGTTTCTTTATATACTTCCATCTCCTAGAATAAAAAGGAAACCACTTAATTGTAAAACTGTTTGGGTCAAAGAAATGCACTGAGATGATCTTTCACGCATGCTAAATAGGTAAATTGATCTATGGGACCCACACAGCTCAGACAGCCACTCAACAGTCTAAACTGCGAACTTCATCTTCTTCAAGCACAAAAGCTACTTAGTTTCCCCATGTTGAAGACTTTTTATAATAGCAATAAGACAACTCTAGAGAGAACCATCTAATATTAACTCCAGGGAGTAATCATCTAATCACAATCTGGGGGTGATTTGAAGCACTCATCTGGACCAAATGCCTCACAACACCCCAGGAGTGGTTTTATTGCATGATAGCAGTACCCCATTGAGCCTTATTGCTTAATTAAAAACAAATTCCCAAGTAATTTTTTTTTGCCTTTCCATAAAAACACAGTAGTACATAGCATGTATAAAACATCCATTAAATGATGGTAGATGCAAATTTACGTTGTGAGATACAATCCGTTTCTTTACCACTTGGGGCTGAAGTTAAATGTAAAACCATTTCCTATAATCTGTGCACTGCTGTGTTTAGAGAGGAATAAATATAGGAAAGAGAGATTCATTGTAGGATGCCTTGTTTTTGTTAAGTGATGTGTTTGGTCCCTTTTCAAAGGAGCCCGAGTTCCCTTTGGTCTTGGAGGCACAATGGTCCATCAACAGAGCGGCCTCCTCCTCTTCCTCCCAGAGGTTTCCTCGGCTGGCTGCCCTGGTGCAGTGCAGAGCTTCAGTAGGAATCCCACGTCTGTGTCTGGGGGTTTTCATTTCTTTCTAGGGTTCTCTATCAAATGTGAACAGTGAAGGTGAAATATTCAGGATGCATCTAACTGTATGGACTCTACCTCTGTGACTTGCGTGAGTCACGTAGGATGAAGCAGATTAAGCCTGGTAGACACGTGCGGGATCCACTTTGGATGCCTTGCTGCACAGCTGACCTCTGCCTACACCATAGGCATGGCTGAGATGTCTCCATCTCCTGCAGCTTGTCTGGAGCTGCTGCTGAGGCTCTGGCTGCTCAGCCGGGGTTGTGGAGGGGAAGCGTGTGCAAGTCCTTTTTCTTCACTCGGGTTCCCGGCCAGCTGTGCCCTTAGGCCTTTACTGAGCCTTTTTGCAGCTCCAAAGTGACTCCAGAGTCCAGTCCTCCACTGAGGACATTGAGTATTATCCCTGTCTTACAGGCAGAGGAAACAAATCCAGATTTTAGTGATTGCCCAAAAATGATAGAGGGAACTTGTATGAGAGCTGAGGACACTTCACATATCCTGGCAACTGAAGCTATACCTGGGCTTCAGGCCATAGCACTGAAGTAAATCAGAAAAAAAAAAGGTTGGTGTGACATTTTCTTCAGATTAGTCACTCTGTGGCTCCTTAAAATTGAGATGTGCAAGAGCCTACAATTATTGGAATAAAACCTGAGAATTACCAGTAATTAGTTCTCTATTTAGTGTGTGTACCCAAGCTGCCTGGTGGCACCTGTGAATTCCAGATGGAGGAAGGCACTTGTCTCAAGATCCCCAGCCAGTGTCACACGCACTGTCCTGTTTTCCCCAGTCAGGTGGTGGTTCCCTGGGACCAGTGAGAGTTGAGCTCCTGAGTGATGTATGAGCTTGTGCTGCTGGCAACAAGTCGCAGGGCTCCAACCGAAGAGGCAGCACAGTTTGTCCTGTAGTTAGGTTCTGATAAAAACAAATGCTGTAGTGTTTGGTGAACCATTTGAACTGACTGTTTTCCTGACCTAATTTTTATGTCCTTTTAGAGAGCTATTTAGTGGTTAAGAGGTTGCAGCATCTTGCTAACTGACTTAGAATAAAACTGGTTGCCAGCTTCTGCTGTCCTAAACCCAGCCTGAAAGAGAGACAAACAGAATAATTGTATCTACACATTTAAAACTGTTCTGTAGTCACTGGAGACACTGCCAGGGCAGAAAACGACATGGAAAGACCTGATAGTGCTTTTTAGTGATAAGCTTTCTCACCTGAGAGATCTCTGCTGGCTTTGTTAGTCATTTCATTACATTGCTTTGCTTTTGGGTCTCTAGAGCTGGGGGCCATACAGTCAAAATGGAGCAAGTAGCATCGGTCTTAACAGTGAGGAAAAGAAGCTGTTCCTTAGCTCTTTGGTAACCATGTACTCCGAAGGCTGCGCCGTGCTGCTGGGGTGGGCACAGGCATCCCCGAGGGCATCAAATGCTCAGCTTGTGCTGAACAACTGCAGCAATGCTGAAGGGTTTGCAGAGCACAAACCTATCCTGTTCTCTCGTCTGACTGTGTGTTTTCGAACTGTAGGACAGTGAGTAAATGTGAGATTGTAACTACATTTTTTTGACTTTAAACAAGATGAGACATTAGTCTTAGATTGATAAACGATTCTGGGGTGTGCATGTCTTCCCTTCAGGAGGGAAACACAAGGTGTGATATTTGACCAGTTAGAAATGCCTGTTTTACTGTGGTTCTTTTTGCTGTTGTCTTTTGGTACAGAATGCAATTCAGAAAATATTTATTTGCAGTAAGTAATATTCAGTTATTATGGAAACATCAGAAGGGGCAGGTGATGTGGGGTAAGACACCAGATTAGCTATACACATAAGTGCAGTAAAATAGCGAGTGCATATTAGGTGAGAGCAGTTTCTAAGCACTGCCAGCTTCATGCCTGTTTTTTATGAGAGCAGAGGAAAAAAAAATTAAAAATTGGGAAACTCTGAGTAGATGGCTCCATCTTCTGGTACCAAGAGTGCAAAGCAGAATGTGTTGTTCTGGGCACTGAATTATCCCAGAGGTGAGGAAATTTCTGTAGTACTTTTATGTGAGCTGCAATAAAGGCAGCAACAAAATAGTAATTAATTTAGGAAAGGTATAAGACACTAAGAGGAAATATACACTCAGAGCATGATGTGGTGTCTTCTGGGAAGATTAAAACATCTCTAGGGTTTGTTGTTTGGAGCGGTTCTCTTGGATACCCAGGCTGCATGTTGGTGCCTGGCTTCGCCTGGTCCTCTGCTGCTGTTGTGTCCTTTAGCTGTGTGGTGCTGCTTTTTGCTGGCCCTTGTGGCCGAGCACCAGGCCACAAGGCTTTCCTGGAGCTACAACCCCTTGTGCTGTAAGGGATGGAAATTGTCTTTGGAAACATGCCCTGGAGCCAGTGGCACAAAAAGTGGCCTCCCTTCCAAAGCCTCCCTACACTCTGCGTGGAAACGGTGTTTGCACAGAGCATGGCCCCTGCTCAGGGGCTTGTTTTATCTCCTGCTTGTAGCTATAGGATGTTTTGCTTTGCCTTCCCCTCCACAATGATGTCTTTGGAAAACTAGCTAAAATTCATGATACAACAACATAATGCAACTGGTAGCTGGGTAGAAGGAAGGGTGGATGATTCCTTGAGGTAGGCTGCCAGAAATGGAGAGCTGTTCTAGCATTTCAGCAAGCAGTGAGTGTTGTTACGGGGCATGTTGCGCTTGCTTAATGGAGCTTCATTATGCAATCTGTTCACCTTAGTAGCTCACTTTCTGTTAAACAAGGGAGTAAGTCTTCCCACAGAAGATGTCTCTGTTCTCTGGGACAAGCCTCAAATTTTCTAAGTGATATCAAAAAAGGAGAGGAAATAAAAAGGTGGCGGTGAGAGAGATGCTGTAATAGGCTGTAATTCCAAGACAAGTTTGCAAGGCCGGGTTATGTCTGCGTATCGTCACTCAGGTGGGTCTAAGTCTGAGCACTTTCTATTATTTGAGGATATATATGTGTACGTTGTATGTAGCTGTCCAGTAATGTCAGCTTTCTAAACATACAGGCATATTCCAGCATATTCCTTATCCACTGAAACAGTGAAATGCTGCCACAGCATGGCTGTGCATAGGATGATCTGTCACAAAGTGCTTATTTTGCTCGTTTCTTTTTCTTATTCTGCATTTCTGTGCAAGAGAAATGGCAATTCCCATGGAGCCCAGGCTGCAGAAGGACTGCACGTACCAGGGTGCTTTTCCCTCCCATTATCATATGCTTGCAATCAAACTCTAATTTTTGAACTAAAAGACCTGCAGGATTCTTTATTGAGACTATTAAGTCTTCAATCTTCATTATTTAGGATGGCCACTTACCTTTTCCTCAATGAAGCCATAGTACAATTGCTCCTATAAAAACTACTGAAATGGCTACTGTGGTAGTGAGTAGATTTTCCTCCGTGTAAAATAATCCTCTGTGAGTGAGACATAACTATCATTTACTTTAATTAGGCAGCCATATAATGGGGTGTTCAATAGCTATTACATAATTTAAATTCTTCAGCAAGCACCTCAGCCACCCAAGAACTATCCAGCTAAACATTTCCAAGTCCATAATTTTGAAATAATCTTTTAGAGGAACAATAGGTATGGCAGCATGTTGCAGACAATCTTACTTAAAAAAAAAATCTGATTTATGGGATTGTTTTACTATTTACAAGAGGTGCACAATCCTGGTTTTCCTTCTCCCCAAACTAACAGTGCAATCTAGTGGCCTCAGTTTTGGAGCACACACAGGAGGATGACCAAGGGACTTGTATTCCAAGGTTGTGATCCGAGAGCTGGACTTGCAAGTTCCTCTGAACAACCTTGTTGCACGTCCAGGGGCTTTGAAACACGTCGCTCACCTGGGAACTGGGGCCTCAGGGCAAGTGGCCCTGATGATACCTGATATGTTGTTTTTAAAATCTGAACTTCTGCTTTTAACAAGCACATGAGGACTTCAGCATTTATGTTCAGTTTTGATTATTGACTTAAAAACTGAGGTCAAACCAACGTCTTTTGGTGTTTCTGGCAATATCATACTCCCCAGAAACTCTCGTATGAATATCGTAATTAATGTTCTAACTATATTAATTTTGCTGCAATCACATGAAATCCCACAGAGGTCATTGTAATACACATGTGTGTCTTAATGTATTTTAACATCAGGATCTCTGATCCAGAAGTGGACACACAAGTCATGGCACTAGGAGTTTGTTTTGAGAACCGAATGAAATGTGGCTGAATTTGTTAACTAACTAATGTGCCTTGAGGAGATTTGTATTGACAGGCCTGTGCTGCAAATCTTTAACATGCTGCTCAGCTGCCTGCAGAAGGTGGTGATTTTTAGAAGATTGGCAGTATCTGAAATGAAAAATAACACGTTTTAAATCACTTGTGTTGGGCAGGAGTTTGATTCTGTGGGAATAGTTCACAACAGAATTGAAAAAAGTAATAGGTTAAAAATCAAGTGTTGTCTGGACAGCAGGGCAGGATATGTGAAGTTTTGGCTGTGTCTTTTCCTTTACCCAGCTGGTTCAAAACCATCAGTCTCATTATTTTAGTCAAGTTACCTACTGGATTATTTTTATTCTTAATGATTAAATGGTTGTAATGTACTGGTCTGACTAAGACAAAACTAGCGGACAAGCAGCAGGGCTCCAATTCCGTGTTAGATGTCGCGGGGGTCCCGGAGCTCCCCGTCTCCCCAGCACAGAGCTGGGCAGAGGCCAGTGTGAGACCCGGCTGCTGTTGGCGCTGCAGAGCGGGGACGCGTTTGCCGCGTGTAACTGCTGCTCTCCGTGGCAGCGTGTGCTTGATCCTCTAGTTTGCATTATGACTAATTAATTTTATTAAGTCAGTACACCGCAGGAGATTCCTTACCGAAAGAATGCGTATTCATCGGTGAACCACCATAGGGAATGTAATGCAGAATTGGAGGTAGTTCCCATAGGAATGGTAGCCTTGCGGGGTGTCGTGTGGGACAGAGGTGGGTAAAACCTGAATGAAATTCCACACAGCAGTCACTTTTGTCATATCATTTGAAGTTGTATTTATTGACCTAGAATGTAGAACTATGCTCTGGTGAACGCTGTAATATGTTTAGCTTTATAAAGCTGATATTTTTTTTTTGTATTTATTGACCTAGAATGTAGAACCATGCTCTGGTGAACACTGTAATATGTTTAGCTTTATAAATAATATGTTTAGCTTTATAAAGCTGATTTTTTTGGGGGGTCTGTTTCTGTTTAGGAAGATGTACAAAGGTGAGCGTTCACCACGTCTATATGAAGTAACGCGCTCTCCTCACCAAGGCCCCCACACTAACCAGCTGGCTGTGGGTGCAGGAGGGCAGCACAGGTGACATACTAGGCACAGCAGGTGAGTGTTAGTCTTTCAAACTACTCAGGTGTTTGCTATATCGAGAGCTTGTTTGGAGTTTTGATGTTGCCCAGGAGGCCAAGTGTTGGGCATTTGCCCCACCTGTGGTGGTGTTGGAGGCCCATCTGAAGCTGCTGTTCCTCAGTATCAGCGACCTCCTGCCTTGCTGTTACTGCTCAAGCCTCTTGCAGGGTGAGGAGGACAAGGCTGTTAGGGAGTGTTGGTGCCAAAAAGGACAGGTGAGGGACTGCTGAAGCCTTTCACTTATGTTACAAAAGGCTAATATCATTGCAGATGCAAGGAAAGAGTAGCTGGGGAAGTTTCAGAGCGTGCTGAAGGCAGCTGACTGGCACTTTCTGATACTTAGAAAATCTATCTGTGTATTTTGGAGCACTTGCAATTGGGAAATGAGTGTTGGCTTCCAGTAAGGGGCTGAAAACTGCCCTGTTTAGATAAAAGCAGTGCCTTGGTGATTTTGAGGCCACAGCTCTCCTTTTCCCTGGAAGCATGTTGCTGATGCTGACGAGCAAGAACGTGTCCCAGGTAAGTGTCTTTCCCAGCCCAGTGCATCTTGCCCAATATCACAACAGTGTTTCAAGTGAATTAAAATGAGGGGAGAGAGGAGATGGAAAAAAGGAGCTGTTCCAATTGTATGAGATAGGGCAAGGGATGCCAGTTAAGAAAGGAGTTTTAAGCAGAAACGCTGCTCATTTGGTGCAAATGTGCAGACCTGGGTTGTTTTAAGAGCTCTGCGGAAAGCTCAGCCCTTCCCAGCAAGGCTGAGCATCTGCCTTGCAAAGTGAATACCTTAATAAATTGTGGCTTTTGTTTACTTTGCAAGGACTGTTTCATATTCATTTCTGCAGTGTTCATCTCTGTTTTCATAAAATCTTTGTAAATGATTAAAAAATAAGGGAAGCGAAGATGCAGAGAACAGCCAGTTAACCTCCAGGTGGTTAGTGGATAACCCACAGTCTGTAGCAATCACGGTAGCCTGTAGAGTGCCTAGGCAGACACCAGTGAGCTCTAGAGTTGTGTTCTGTGGGATTTCTTTCTCCTACCAGGCAGGTTGTCCTTCCCTCTGTTATTTCTCCTCAGCTCCATCTTGCCCTGTATTTTCACCTCTACTGTCTTACCCTAGGCCACTTTTCAGTATTCAGATATATACATTTTCAGTATGTTTCTATCAGAAGATGATACTATTGTTTTTAACTTAGGTTTAGTGTTGGAACAACCTAAGCCAGGTTTGTCTGCAGTTTATGCGTATATCTCAGCTGATTTTTTCCGAATGGTATGTGCCTGGCATAGCCATATTGTGAGTAATCTTTGCTTTTTCTTCCTAAAGAAAAGGCTAACTAGGAAATAAAGAGGGAGAGTTTAGGAATAAAAATCATTAGGAAAAACATGTCCTTGCTCCATACAATTTTGAGCATATGAAGGAAGATGCACATGAGGCAGCTGTGATTAGTTCTCTAATATGCTAATATTAAATCATCAAGTATTTACTATCTTGATTGATGAAGAGAGGGGAAATGGTCATGAATCAGCAGGGTAACGGTGTGAGCAGTCATGTTCATGTTACAATGTTTATAGGAAAGTTCCTTTGTGAACAAGGGCAAGTTTACTGTGTTTGAATGCAGGACAATGCTGCTGGTACAATGTAAATTCTTCACAGCACAGTAAAACATGATGGTGCTCACATCAAATTGTATGGCATTCCCATTAATAATGTCTATTTAAGATAGCCATTAAATGTTAATTAACAGGACTATGCCAATAAATTTATATTAGCTTCCCACTATTAATTTAATATTATAGGCATTTAGCAGATGTCTTAATTAGTTGCTACATGGGAGACTATGTGCAAAATTAAACTAGGTCACTGTCCTGAAAGAAAGTTTGCAGCAGGACTTTCTACTCTGTTTTTCTTTCTGGACTCTCACAAGAAACTGAAGGATTTAATTTAAAATAACTTTGAGAGGAATAATAATGTACCTTAATAATAAATAATATACCTTAAATTGAACAGCTTTCATGTATCTTGTTAATATAGATATGCATTTGCTGGAAAAGCTTGCAGCCTTCAGCACTTTCAAATGGTTTATCTGTGTTGGTAACAGCTTTTCCAGCACCTAGTTCTCCTATCTTTCTGTTGCTATGAAATGGCTCCTTTTTTTTCCTGCTGTATAAAACAGGCAATTCTTCCTCTCATGTCAAGGACAGTTCTTCACCCAATTGCAACAAATGTTTATTTCTGCACCAGCTACTTTACCTGATGACTTTACAGGGAATAGAGCACCAGTCCTTGCTTTCTGGAAAGCAGCACCCCCTGTGCTGTGGCTGCAGCTGCTCAGAGAGGCTCAGGGGAAGGAGCAGGGCTCCCCTTACAACTGCTGCCACAGACTCTCTAAAAGGCAAATACTTAAAGACAGTTTAAGTTGTGGGAGCTTCTGCACAAGCAGGGCTGTTATGTAAGGGTTGGTGAGCTGAGGGGGGCTTTTGGTAGCTAAAAGCAGGATCTCTTGTGTTGCAGAGATGTAGTGCTCACAAGGGTTATAAACTAGATGCCATCCAGCTAGCTATTTTTCCTTTGATTTTTGTATGCAATCTTTTGCAGGATTTCTTTTTTAATGCAGAACATAGACATCATGTCTAAAGATGTGTAAAACAGGACTCCACTAAAGCTAGGTAGAAAGGTTAAATATTCATAAAGCAATTTTTTTTTGCTTATTAGGAAGTATAAGATAGAGGATTGGTTAAACACTGATTTTTCTAAACTTCAGTATTAAAAGGAAAATACACTGGCAGATGTACCAATATAGACATTTCTGTTTTTAAGGTTAAAGTAATATGTTACTAGTAAGTGCCTGGTAAGCAAACAGCTTGTAGAGCTGCATTACAAATTCACATATTTTTAAGTCTTCCTTTGTGTAAAAAGGCAATCACTAGTTGTAGCTTATTGTATGAAAGCAGAAATTCATAATAAGATGGGCAAATACTTCATGAAATGTCAAATTGTTTTACATCTTTCTTGCTATCAATATGGAATTGTTCAAGTGAAAAAACAGGACCTGTCTTGGAACACAGCATTAATCCTAGGAAGATCTCATGCCAAATCAGAAGAGTAACAGGCTCTGCTGTGTCCAGACACCAGCTCTTCCCAGCCAAGCTGAACACCTAAATTCTCCATACGTTTTAAGAGATCTTTTTTTGAGATGGGGTAAGGAGACCATTGAAATAGGCCAAGATATTTTTTTTATTTTGTCCTCTAGAGCTTTTCTAATGTTTCAGCATTTGCTTATTTAGCTACTGAGCACTTATTGCCATGGTACTACTTATCATAACCCTGAACTTGCTTTTGTAGTAATGTTCAACTAATTTCCTATGACTTTGAAAGATTCTTGAACAGCATTTGAGTTACTTTTGTTTCAGAATAGTGAGTAATTACAAGATCAAAAAAGCAACATTTCCTGTATAAACTACTGTTCCAATTTAAAATTTTATTACAAGAGCAAGAAACTGTTATAGCAGTTTGTTTGCTCACTTGTCTGCATAACTTAACATTATTCTTCAGGGGGCAGAAGATATTCAAGGTAAAAACCTATCTGCTGATAAAACTTACTTGCAGATGCTTGTGCCACACAAAGATGTTGATGTTAATGCAAACCTGGGAATGGTGATCTTAGAGCAGTTGTCAGTCTCCTTTCAAGCATCTAAGATGCAACCCAATTTATACATAAGACAACAATAATGGAGTTGTAAGATATAATCATTTTTCATTGTGCAAATGACACTTGATTGAAACAGAAGTCAAGTAATCCACACCAATTAGAAAAGTTTAATAAGCCAGAATGTTATATACATGTAACAGAACAGATGCAACTGCAAAGCAGTCTCAAAGTGTTGCAGTTTAAGACCAAACAGATTCTAGTGATTCTTCAGTATGAAGAAATGCTTTAGAAAGAGCTTCACACATTCAGTCATTTTGTTTTCAAAATGCCAAAAAAAGGTTTTAAACTGCAGGAAAACAGTCTTAATACTTCTGCATTTCCATGAAATCATAGGTCAATAGTTCCTTTCAACTTGAACTTCTTTGCAGATCGCTCGCTTGCTCTGAACTGGAACTTGCTTCCATAGATGTAGGAAATAAATCCATCAATCTCCAAGCTAAACACATTGTTGAGTTTGGGAACAACTGAAAATTAAAAGGTGGAGAACTTAGAAGTGGATTGGTGTTAACTAAGTAACATTTTAAATTTAAATTTTAGCAAGATATGGAAAATAAACTTAAATGTTTCAGGTTTTACATGGGAATTACTCTGTTTCTGTTTGCAGGGTCATGCAGTAAGCAAGTGTCGCAGAGAACAACTTACAAGTCCGATGAATCTAAGCCAACTAAATAATGTTGGGTTCATAAGAAATCTCATCTGTCTGGCAAGATCTTGGGATCAGTAGTCACTGAATACAAAGACCTAGAAGTACTGCTACAATGTACTATTGTATTTGCTCAGATGCAAGATGCATATTGCATTTAAGAAATACTTCAGATCATTCAAAGGGTGAAAATGGCTTACATACCTTTTAGTTTGTCATCTTTGGTGATAATTTTGAAGACATGTTTCATTTCTTGTAGAATGATTCCTGTTATTCCAACATAAGAGGGACACTTTGATTTTGTTACTGCAAAAAAAACCCAAGAGTATGCATATATTAGAATATTTTCTGATTGAAGCAGTTTGCTGTTATACAGTTGCTTCATGAAGGTAGAAGTTGGTTTGTAATATATGGAATACTTAAATTTATTCTGAACAAACATTATCACAGTAATAGCTTGTAAGACTCTTAGCTCATCTTGTAACTAACAAAGTTTAAGAGCACTTGAAAAGTAGCACTGCTGAGTGGAGGAAAAGTTAGTCACCATATGATCTCTATACTTTGTAATTCTAGTATTGATGATATTAAAGGAATAAAAGTAAGCATCTGAAATATGGTAGTATCTACTGAACTTCAGATAATTTTGAAAAGGAAAAGAAACCAAATACCTGTAATGATAGCGCCATGGAGATCAGCTTTCAGCAGTTTGCCCTGAACCATCTGTGGTTGTCTTGAATGGGGTCAGAGAAGAGGGAGGAAAAAAAAAAAAACCACCAATACAGAAAGGGAGATTTACACAACATGACCATTAAAAACATGTCAAAGCTTGCAGAAACAGAATGTGTCCTTATCCAGGATACATTGTTTCAAGTAGCAGCTCAGTAAACTTTGAGGTATCTAGTGAATCAAGAACACAAATTCTAAGAATATCTCCACTTACGCATCTGGTTTAAGTCCATAACACAGGTCTCTGATATACTGTTTCCAGAGTTCATGCAGTGGTAGAAAGAGTGCGTATCTACAGTAAAAGGCAGAAATATTATTCAAGAACTTAATTTATAAGAAGGCTACTGCTTGATAACAGTATTAATGCATATTTACAGAGGTAATACAAATATTAATCATTTTATAATCTGCTTTCACAACTTTTAGGTAAACCAAAGGGAATCCATTGCAAGCAACAGGTCTGTTACTATAAGGTAGACAAACCCCAAATCTACCCCAAATAGTGATGTATTTTACAGGATTTGGATGCATCTCTTAAGGCTCAAAGTTTGTACTTGTATGCACCTCTGTCTTTTTACTAACAGTAATAGCCTTATTCATTTTGACTTAGAGGAATCTGATGCAAGTGCTTTATTCAGCCTGCATTAGCTACAGGGACTGCTGCCAAACTCTGGTTTTCTGTCTGGGCACAGGAAGTCTCATGTTCACACCTGGAATCACAGATGTTGTGTTCACAAGTCAGTTATACAAAAGGAAAGAGACCCAGCAGCAAAAAGACCCCTTTCCAAATATGCAGGCAAAGAAATTGTTCTCTTGGTGGAAAAATAACTAGTATATACTAGAGCATTTCATCCCTTGTACTTGTGATTCATCCCCTTCATCCCTATGTACTTGTGATTGCTTTTTACACTGCTTTGATGAACTTCCCTGCTTCTACTGCAGTCTTTAAGGTCATACCTTCGCTCTTCGGGCTCAATTTCAAAAAGTCGCAGTTCTCGCCTTTCCTTGGCGGTAAAACCTTTTGTTTTTTTCCTCTTCCCCTTCTTCTTTTGCTTAGAGTAATGCTCGAGGACGACAGCTTTGCGAGTCAGCATGTCCTGGATCGCTTCGTCTTTCATCTTGGGCATGCTGCGCTTCAGGAAGGTGCTCACAAAGGCCTTGGCCTCCTCGGGGCCCTGCAGCTGGCGGCAGGTACGTGGAAGGAGCTAGTGGCAGCGATGCCGAAAGCTCCCCGCGGCCGCAGGGAGGCACGAGGCGCTCGCAGCGGCGCCGTCCTCGTCTCCCACCCGGCACCTCCCCGGGCGCGGAGGTGCCGCCCGCCCGCCCCCCCCCCCCGGGGCTCCCCGGCG